>JALPQI010002484.1:0-100872 GCA_025490895.1 Thaumatotibia leucotreta
GCGCTGTGTCAGCGCTGCGGCAGCGTCAAGCCTAAAAATGGTATTCACTAATGTACTTTGAACGACACTAGTGCTCGGCGACTAATGTGGGCGTGAGCTGGAACTACACTACTTCGAGAGTTTGACGTTTAATGTACGAACTTCGTATTCTCTAACGAAAAACAGCGACGAACTCGCCCACAACCTCACTCACAGCCTCGATTCCTAATGTCAAATAAAACAGCTAGGATTTTAGACAAGGCTATCTCGACGTCGAGCTCGTTGACGAACGTAGCGTCGAATGTGAGAATAAGAGAATAGCATAGCAGTTAGGGCCTACGCTAGCTTATGCGGACGCCCGCCGGGCCAGCGAGTCCGCGACGGGCACACGTCTCAAATAAATTGTATAGACACCGCTAACTGGCGCGGGCGCGTGCGACGGACGTTAATCCGCGCGGCGGGTTGCGGGTGTCCGCTCCGTGCGCACGCGGCGGGCACACCGGAGTGGACTTGTTTCTTGAATTCAGCGCTAAGTTAGGCGTGTGCCCGTCGCGGACTCGCTGGCCCGCGGCGGGTGTTCGGAGCGGGACACAAGAGCGTGCGCACGCGGCGGGCGTCCGCGTAAGTTAGCGTAGGCCCTAACTTACCGCTAAATTAAGAAATCAAATCCGCTCCGGTGTGCCCGCCGCGTGTGCACGGAGCGGACACCCGCCGCCCGCCGCGCGGATAACGTTCGTCGCACGCGCCAAGCCAGTTAGGCCTTGGTTTTACCAGAGCACAGAACTCTTTGGTTTTGACAATATCGGAGCCATAACTATCGTTTAAGATCAAAAACTATCCTGGAACTGCCGAAAATGCCCCAACATAGCATACTTGAACTTTGAGTAAATGCTGTTTCTGGCGACGATTCATTTTGTTTTGTGTGTCGATAAACTGATAAAATACGTATTGTATGTGTCAGGAACTCTCTATTTCTACATAATGAATCTATCCTATGAGTTTCATTGTAAATAATCGGATCGGTTTGATATGCTAACGTGTGAAGTTAGCATATCATTTTGAAGAAAACAGTGGCATCATTTTTTTTCCAAAAAATGATAGAACTATTGTTAAAAAGTATCAGGAACTCTAGAACTATATTGCATGCTATAGGAATTCCAATAAAAACGTGATCTGCTCACACTTGATATGCTAACTTCACGCACCCCTGGTTTTTCTGGCCGGCGACCGACGACCGACGCGTACGTGTCCGCCACGACGTTCGAATATTTTGTTCGCGAATGTTTGAGAGTGCATTCTCTGAAACGTCGTCGGTTACCCGCTGCCGGCGACGATTCAGACAATCTACCCTCAAACATTCGCGAACAAAACATTCGAACGTCATCGGCGGCGGGCACGCGTCGGTCGCCGGTCGCCGGCCAGAAAAACCAGGGTGCTTAGACTAGTTGCCAAACGCTAGCGCTTCATCGTCAATCGTAAGCGAAAGGCAACTAACTGTCTTTGTCGCACTAATATGAATGAGTGACAGAGAGGGAAAACTACGATACGCTACTAAGCGCTAGCGATTGGCAACTTGGCTACGCATCCAGGGCCTTAGCGGTGTCTACGAGTATACAATTTATTTGAGGCGGGCGTCCGTTGCGGGTAATTCGCGTAAACTAACGCAGGCCTTTAAGAGTAAAACTAAAGAATGACAGGCAGGAGGAGGAATAAAAACAATAATGTAACTAGTTATGAAAGTTGTTTTATACTAGGTCAGTACCAAACAAAACAAGCACGAACTGGATGGTTCCGTGCGATAATTCCGGCGTACCGATCCCGCTAATTATTACTGATTTAACATTATTTACGACCTATGAAAATACTTGAATCATTTTCGGTTATCTTATTAATTTAGTAGGGTCGCGTGCTTTTTTGCTAATGTATAAAACGGCCAATAAAGTGGTTATGAAAACTCATAAATGCAACAAAAATGACACGCAATCACCCATGAATCATGCGATAATATTATGATTAAGTTGATTAAGAAACCAAGCTGAAGTTTTTATACCTACTGACAAACAAGCTGCCGATCAACGCAGCTGGTGCCAAGTACTTCAAACTCTTGATCATGCAAAGAATGATGAGAGGCAAGGTTACGATCAGGATATACATGCGGACGGTGAAGTTCTGGGATTTCATTTCTGGTATTGCTCCTTCTAGGCCCTGGAACAGACGAATATAATTACAAATATAGTTAATGAATTTAAATCATTAGTTTAATAATTATATACTATCACCGTTCTAATAAGTACATCATCGTCATAAGTATAATTTGACCATAGTTATGCAGAAAATTACCAACTTCTTGACAATGCGGAAAACGACCAAACTCAGTGTTAAAGTAAGTCAGATTGACAAAAAAATGTTGGTCGCATTCTACAAAACTAATTTATCAGCCTATTTCAGTTCACTGCTGGACATAGGCATGTCCTATTTCTATGCATATGGACGCATTAGGAGGTAAATGCCCATAATCGCCACGCTGGGCAAGCGGGTTGGCGATCACAGTAGTGTGTCCAGTATGATGATGCTGCTGCCCATCATCTATCTTCGATAAATTATGGTCAGTGACACTTAAATCCCTTAGCCAACTCTAACGACACCCACGGGAAGAGTTGGGATGGTCACAAATGACTGTATTGCCGTCAAGTACATCTTTAATCGCGCGGCAGATCACCTATGCGCTGGACTGACCAAGTCAAATCCGCAGTAGGAAATCACGTAGCTGAATGCGCCAGACAGTCGGCCAACAGGGAGAGATGGCGGGAGATCGTGCGAAGAGCTGTGACCGCCTCTACCACCGACGTGGACGCCTCAACGTGACCACGACCGCTCTGCCAAGAGCGAAACGACAGAGAAGAAGACATCTTTAATAGGCATAACTAATTCATACTTGCCTGCTTCAGTGTCTTTGCAATAATCAGCTCAAATATACAACACGTTCCACACATCTCTATGAACAAAAACACATCCACCGTGTACCTGAAAAACATCATCAATATCATCATCATCATCATATCAGCCGAAAGACGTCCACTGCTGAACATAGGCCTCCCCCAAATATTGCCACAATGACCGGTCCTGCGCCACCCGCATCCAGCGGACTCCTGCGACCTTCACCAGGTCATCGGTCCACCTTGTGGGGGGCCTACCCACGCTACGCCTTCCGGTACGTGGCCTTTGGTTGTTCTTGAGTGGCGGCCACGTACCTGAAAAACGTTCTACAAAACTATTAATATCTCGACATAAGGTAAATCCACGAACAGCACATCACAGTCTCGAGGATATTGTGTGTCTTTTTAATGAATGAATGAATTGATCGACGTTAGATAAGTTTATGTATGTCTGGCCTAGACCTGTAGCCACTCAATTGCTTTTGGTAACCGTGGTTACCAGCTGTCACTCTTATTTTACATACCATAAAGCTCAACCAAAATTTGAGTGGGAAAATGAGTGGGTAAGCAATATGGACGCTTAAAGGCCGATTCAACCAAACACGAATATATGACAATAATGGTACCTAGAATAATAACCTTTATTTTATTCCCGAGTAACCTAGTAGTCATTTTACCATACAAAACATTTAATAATTATTCTTCGAATTAGTAATCGCAGATAGCTGAGTGAATGATGAACGAATGGCAAACGATTGTATTACTCGGCAAATAAATATTGCTATAGACAGGCAGACGGAAAGATGGACAGACAGACAAACTGACAGATGGACATGGCGAAACTATAAGGGTTAGTTTACTACGGTACTAAAAAGAATTGATAACTGATGAACTGGGTGCTTAGCCAAGTTGCCAATCGCTAGCGCTTAGTCGTCAATCGTAAACGAAAGGCAGCTAACTGTTTTTGTCGGACTAATATGAAAGAGTGACAAAGAGGGAAAACTACGATACGCTACTAAGCGCTAGCGATTGGCAACTTGGCTAAGCATCCTGGTCTGGAACTTTCGACAGAAACTTATTTCTCTTAGTTACCTAAAAGCTTTGCTGAACCGCCTGAGAGCCTTCGCAGGACCAGTGGCCACGGCAGCCTCAGCCAAGTCGGGGTAACTGAGCCGGGACACGCGTATCCTGGCGTACATCTTGTGGGCACAGTTCACCAGCATCTGTAAAAAGGGGTCACGTCACGTCAGCCTATCGCCGCGCCGCGGCCACGACATCGGTCTAAGGCGACCGGCTTAGCGGAAAACGTATGGTGCTCCCTCTCGTACCCATATAGGCATCCCGCTACAACTCAGGGATTCGCTCGCCGCTGGTCGCCTTAGACCAATGTCGTGGCCAGGGCATATCTCATTCGACAGGACGTAGGTTTCTCCTATTAACTATAACGTATAACCGTGTAAACGCATTAGGAGGTGCCCGTAAAGCCACGCTGGGCAAGCGGTTGGCGGTCGCAGTAATGTGTCCACTATGATGACACTGCTGCCCATCATCAATCTTTTATCAAATAATGGTCAGTGACACTTCAATCCCTTACTCGACTCTTACGACACACGCAAGAGGAGTTGGGGTGGTGACAAATGTATTTTACTGCTGTCACCACCCGGTGTTCAACGCGAGGCAATCAAAAAATGGTCAGTGACACTACAATCCCTTAGTCGACTCGTAAATTGATTCTGCCAAAATCTGATTTGTGCAGATAGCTAGTGGTTGCATTATCAAGACAAAATCATTCTTCTGTCGTAATTAGCATTTCTCATTAAACTATTTGCACGCAACCAGTTGCGCATAAAGTAAAAAACTCTTGTATGGCAGCTAGTTGCCGACAAAGAAAAAAATCCTTCATCACCGCTGGTTGCGAAATTTAGTTGCCATGGCGGCCGGAAGAGAATAAATAAACTAATTGAAGTCTAAATTACTATTTTTTTCGCACAGTTTACAAGAACATTGTTACTTACTAACATGATACAAGCCACCAACACACCGAGGACCAGCGTACAAGCCAGGGAGGCCCAGAGGCCTCCGTTCATGAAGGCCTCGTGCATTCCCATCATACCAGCCCCCATACAGCCTTTTACGAGATGAGCGGTGGATTCTATGAGGCTGTGAACAACATAAACTTATCAATAATCACCAAATTAAAAATTTTAAAACAACCAATTTCAACCGATTTCTCCAAGATTCTATCATCTATAGTTCCCATCAATGGTTTTCCATCATGAAATCCTACTTTCTGAATGCAAATTCTTGTAAATAAATGAAAATTACCAAAAGCGCCATACATGTACCTATAACATTTGAAGAGATCCCTCGATTTCTCCAAGATCCCATCATGAGACCCCAACTTGGTGCCAACGGGACCATCTCAGGGTTATACAAGTTCGAACACAAAAAATAAATAAAATTGCTTCACGATTCTCGGAGACATCGGGTAACATACATACAACTTGGGAATGGGAATGGGATGCATGGGTTTGGGAAGTGATGATATGCCATAAAATTTTCAACCACATATTAGTAAACCCATTAAATCCCTATACACGGGGTACGAGAGCTTTGCGAGAGATTTTAAAGGGGATGATAAAACCAAGATTGTGTTCTGATAGTGCGTGATTATGAAATTGCAAGTTTGCAAATTTGTTTTACTTTCAACTGACGAATCGTATACACGGTGCCCATGAGGAAGGGGAAAAATTTCAACAGCGGATTTCTGACCAAATTTGAAGTTAAAAATGTCACATGAAGTTTTCTGGATTGAGTCTATTTTAAGAGAAAAATATATTTTTTCCTAAACCGTTTTAGCCCGTTACGCTATGATAAACGCATTTTAGGAAACGATTTTGTTACCATGTTGTCTTAGTCCTGTCACACTTAATTGACAGACATCAAATGAACAAACAAAATCTTTAATTCGTCATCATCATCATATCAGCCGAAAGACGTCCACTGCTGAACATAGGCCTCCCCCAATGATTGCCATCTTTAATTACCTAGCAAATAAAAAAAAAACGTTTAAAGTGCATTTTTCGCGATAGTTTCATTAATAAAATCCTTTTTTTGTGTATTGAGGCATTCAAAACATCAAAAAAAAAACTAAAAAAAAAATTTTTTTTTGCAGATTTGATCAAAACTCACTTAACATTTTTTGCTTCTTTTAGTCTCAGGAATATGCTGTTAAAATTTTTCCCTTTCCTCACGGGCACCTTGTATGTATACGAATATCTATACGGTTTTCATTTTAATATCTGTTCTTACTTGGCAGGATGTGGATTCTGCCTCTCTCTCAGATAATCGTAGACAACGGGGTTGGTCCCAGGATACAGGTCGAGAGAAGGCGGACTATCTCTTCTGTCTCTCAGTTCCTCTTTTTCGACGTATTGGCGGATTTCATTTTCAAATGTCCCCGTACTTGTCTGCGTGAGTAAATGAAGGGTCAACGGAAAGAACATGTCTAGTCAATTCAAATTACAGAAGGAAAAACCACCTTACAAGTCTTCGCACACTATATCAACTCCACACCCACTCGACTCAAGATCTCAAGAGAGAAGAAAGGTTTTATTTCAAAAAATGATATTAAAGTAGTGTACGACGAGTGGCCTACGTATCGTACACTAAAGGTCAACCCCGACTGGTTTGTCACGCAACGACCACACGTTGTCCACGCGGCGCCTATGCGTTTGCCACTCACGTGTATCGAGCAACCATTAACATTGCCCACTCGTTGACATCCCATTGTCCACAAGTGACCATTGGGTGGATCAACTAGTTGCCTACTCATCGTGAGTGTGAGTAGAGTTGCTGCCGCGTTGACGTGGAATTGTTATAGTGTGCGAAGATCTTACTTTTAACAGAGTAAGGTGTGAATTTGCCCTGATTTTTTAAAGTATTGGACATGTTTTTTCCGTGGACCCTTCAAATGATCATTTCTCAAAATGTTTGTACATTTGGATCACGTCTTCAATATTGATAAAAATTGGTAGGTTGGTAGGAGCAGGTCACGGAAGTGTGATCAGGGTGCTTAGACAAGTTGCCAATCGTTAACTCTTAATCGTCAATCGTAAACGAAAGGCAGCTAACTGTCTTTGTTGCACTAATATGAAAGAGTGACAGAGACGGAAAACTACGATGCGCTACTAAGCGTTAGCGATTGGCAACTTGGCTAAGCATCCAGGCGTACCCGGACATTTTCGCGAGAAGAGATCCAAAAAAAATTTTTTTAAGGTAGGTAAATTTAATGTTTTTCCTACTCAGAATAAAGAGTTCTTTCAATCTAGGAGAAAAAAAGTACAAGAAAAAAATGGTCCCACATTTTTCATACCTTTTACATGCTCTCCACTTTGTAACCGCTGTACGATACAAAGTGTTTGAAAAACGGTTACGTAATAGAAACAAAAAGTTGGGACACTTTTTTTCTTCTAGTAGGATCGAAAGAGCTCGTGATTCTGAGCAGGAAAAACATAAAATTTACCTGTTTCAGAAAAATAAGTTTTTGGATCTCTTCTCGCGAAAATGCCCACGGTCCGTGACCTCGACTTAAAGCGTCTTGGTGGCAGACCGTGGGGTTCTAGAGGGTAGACCAGGTCTTCATTAGCCCTGGGAGTCCCAGATAACCACCCGGGTCCGTCCCCCGCGCCCGGGTGGTATCCTCACTTCAATCTCATCAGCCTGTCTCAGTCCACGGCTGGACGTAGGCCTCTCCTACTAACTATGCGTATAGACGCATTAGGAGGTAAATGCCCATAATCACCACGCTGGGCAAGCGGATTGGCGAGCGCAGTAATGTGTCCACTATGATGACGCTGCTGCCCATCATCAATCAAATTAAAGAATGGTCAGTGACACTTCAATCCCTTAGTCGACTTTTATGATTTCCGCGGGAAGAGTTGGGGTGGTGATAAATGTATTCCTACTGCCGTGACCACACGGCAATCGCATTTCCCCACGAAAAGAAAAGGTTGGTAGGAGCACATTTTCCAAAATGTCCCCAACTGTGTATAAAACCTTTTTTATTACCAAAAATGTATAGGAATCTGATAACAAAAAAGGAAATTTCCATACAAACTTTCTGGGACATTTTGGTGGATTTTTATCGATATCAAAAGACATGATCCAAATGTCTCAACTTTTTAGAATTGCTCAAATTTGAGGTAAATTTAGACCAAACGAGCGAATGCACATTCTATCCCCCACTCTACGAAATCAACGAATTTAGACGAATCGCGTTTTGTGTAAGGAACGAATTTCGTAGAGTGGGGGTTAGAATGAGCACTCGCTCGTTTGGTCTAAATCCGCCTTTATTATTGTACAATACAGAAAAAATATACAAAAGAGTACAAAATTAATAGGTACAACCGCCTCTTTGTGTATTTATCATAATAATCGTTGTTCAGTCATAGTTGCTATTTATTTATTTTACGTGTCTAAATATAAATCATATATGAAGGGCCCACGGAACTAGTCCAAAGCTTAAAAAAATCAGGTCAAATACACACCTTATTCTGTTTATGGTAAGGTGGCTTTGCCTTCTGTAATTTGAATTGACTAGACATGTTTCGTGGACCCTTCATGTTTCATCGAACAGTAATTTGTAATAAATAGTGCTGTGGTGAACTTTTCTCGTATTTCATGTTGGAATAATAAACTAAGTGAATGTGAAACGATTTATGCGACTAAGCAAATCACATCGCAACGATAAGGATGATGACTGTAGTCAAAATAAATTATTTAACATTATGCACGACATAATACACGAAGAAATTATTACCAAGACGTTGATTGCAGTAATTCTTGCACAGAAGTTCTATTTAATAAATTGAAAAGAACTTAAAAGAGTAGGTCATTTGGCAGTACTCAAACGTGACGTCACTTTTGAGTATTTTATATAAAATTCCTTAGTGGTGATTGTTTTGACAGGTCGAAAAAAGATGCTGATAAGACTTGCCAGTCATCATGCCTATTCATCAGTCTTTCTCAGTCCACAGCTGGACATAAGCCTCTCCTATTACCTAAATAGGCTTATGGATGCTTTTAAGAGGTTTGGCCATTTATACTTTGTCAAAATTATATTAGGCCGGAATTAAATAAGTAGACACATACGTCGCCATATTTTTCTTTGAGTCCATAATCACATAAATCTGTCAAACATTCGATTATTCAATTTATTATAAATTTAATTTAAATAAAAAGTAATTAGTAAAGTACCCAATTATTTTGTGTGCTCTCATATTAATTAATTAGACTTAAAATAAAAGGCGGTAAAAAAAAATTACCTGATGAGAACTGTTGTCAGAACTTTGGGTATCTTCAGAACGATTTGGCTGAAAAATTGAGAAGTCAATGTAAATGATACAGAAAATAACAAAAACGTGCTTATATTCAACGTAAGTAGGTATAATAATACATTACGATACAATACCGAAAAAAAAATTCCGAAACGAGTGGCGATAAATTAAAACACGATCGAAGAGAGTGTTTATATCGACATGAATTTCACACGTGTATCGTACGACGTTTTTCAGTACAGATAGCCATCCGAAATTATAACCTTACAAGAAATGAACTTCTCGCACGACCTGACCCGAATTTCACCACATTGACAAGTACTACAATTGTAAATTTACTGTTTCTCCAATCGGGAGCGTCTATAGGCTACAGTTACCACTTACCATCGGAAGGGCCGTACGTTTGTTTGTCACCAACATAAACGGTAGTGCAGAAACTTTAATAAATATGCAGGAAATAACTATCTACTTTTTGCGAATCAAAATTACACTTGTCACAAAATACACGACAATTGAAAATTGTACTAAACCTTGCGACAATTTGTCACGGGTTTCAGAAAATGAAAAGTAGTTTATTAACGACATAATAACGTCATTAGTAATAATTTTATGTTGGTGGCAAACAAGCACATGGACCGTCCGATAGTAAGCGGTAGCCGTAGCGTAGGTACGGAGGCCTGTGACGTCAGTAACAAACAATGATATTATACAATTGTCACACTTGTAATTATGGTGAAATAGGCCATACTGAAAAATATATTATGGTTGTAAAAACGTGAATGTGATATCAATGTGAATCACGTAAAATTACCTCGTTCCCGCTCATTTCCCAAAATTATCAGCAATCTAGGGTCACTTGAAATAAGGGGTCATCCCGATAAGGGTCCAATATCGTCCCCCTTTGATCTTATTCCTTAGGACCTCTTCTTATAACATTAGAATATACATTACCTACTTAACTTTACGTATAAGTTTAAGTATTATTAGATCTTTTTATTTATTTTGTTAGCTCAGCCAACTTGAGTTTGACAGAAATTATGACAGTGGACATAGACTTGTAAGTAAAGAGTTTTTTTTCATTTTGGAATAGACAACTTTATTGATTCATTCTATACATTGATAGGCCGTAAATTTCGAGGATTTTTCTCTGTCACTCAAACGAAGGCGTCATTAGAGTGAAAGAGACAAACCCTCGAAATTTACGAATTTCGATTTTCGCGGTAGGGCCGCAGCTTCCGTAGCCCAGTTGGTAGTGAGTAGTGACTCTGCCTACGAAGCTGGAGGTTCCGGGTTGAAATCCCGGCGAGGGCATTATTTGTGTATGTATTTATCACAAATATTTGTTTCTTAGTCATGTCTGTGTATTATGTATTTAAGTATAATCAACGTCAAAGTCAAAGTGAAACTATTCTTTATTCAAGTAAGCTTATATACATAGCTAGTTTTTTGCTCTGTGCGCGAGGCCCAAGGGCCTCGCGGGCCTCTCTTTTTGTCGACTGGATGAGTGGAGGACTCGAGATTTATTTTTTATTTTCTTAATTTTTTTTATTATTGTTTTTGTATTATTTTCTACTTTTATCGCAGTTTTTGGGCTTTTGAGCTGGACTCCTGCAGCTCGGCCTTCGGCCTCGCGAGCTGTCAGGCCTCTGAGGGACGCTTCGGGCCTTCGGCCCTACGCGGAGCTCGGCCTTCGGCCTTCGCAGATTGTAGAAACGAATCGTCGGGCCTGCGGCCCTCCGATTCGTTTTCATGTTACATATTTCATTGAGTAGCATGGATGCGTTGGACTCCTGCAGCTCGGCCTTCGGCCTCGCGAGCTGGAGCGCCTGTGTTGGACGCTTCGGGCCTTCAGCCCTACGCGGAGTTCGGCCTTCGGCCTTCGCAGATTGTCGAAACGAATCGTCGGGCCTGCGGCCCTGCGATTCGTTTTCATGTTACACTTTTTCATTGAGTAGCATGGGAGTTCTGGACTCAAGCAGCTCGGCCTTCGACCTCGCGAGCTGGCTCGCCTGTGTTGGACGCTTCGGGCCTTCGGCCCTACGCGGAGCTCGGCCTTCAGCCTTCGCGGCTACGAAGCTTCGCCTTCGGGCCTTCGGCCCTCCGGCTCAGCTTATATAGTTACACAGATTTTATTATACGTAGAAAAGCTTTGTTTTCTCGCAGGCTATCGCGCCTCTACGGGACGCTCCGGGCCTTCGGCCCTACGCGGAGCTCGGCCTGCGGCCTTCGCTGGGGTTCGAAGTGAACCGTCGGGCCTTCGGCCCTCCGGTTCGCTTATTAAGACAGTTAGGAAGGGCAGTTTCACCGCGTGGGCTCGCCCGTCGGGCCTTCGGCCCTCGGGTTCGCGCGGAGAGCACCTCGATCGTGACGCTCCGGGCCTTCGGCCCTACGCGGAGCTCGGCCTTCGGCCTTCGCGAGCTTGACGCCTCGCCATCGGGCCTTTGGCCCTCAAGCTCGGCTTATTAAGATACTGGGGTTGTTGAACGCTTGGTAGCTAGATTTGCTCGAAGCTCGGCCTTCGGCCTCGCTTTAAATTACTTGAGGGTGACGCGCTTGGGCATTTGGGTCGAAGCTCCGGGCCTTCGGCCCTCCGCGAGGTCGGCCTTCGGCCTCCCACCCTGAAGCTCGCCCTTCGGGCTCGTTTAACATAGATTTATATTGTTTCTGGTAATGTTCCGGCCCTCCTGCAGCGAGGCCTTCGGCCTCGCCCAAAATTACTGGGGTCGGGGACTCCCTTGGGCCCCAGGAGTGAAGCTCCGGGCCTTCGGCCCTCCGCGGGGTCGGCCTTCGGCCTCCCGGCCTGAAGCCCGCCCTTCGGGCTCGCTTAACTTACTTGGGATTTTGACTTTTTGTTCGGGGTCGCGGCCATCTTGGATTTTTTTCCAAATTTTTTTTCAGATTATCACTCCTGGGCCCAAATTATGCCTGCATGCCAAATTTCAGCGCGATCGGACCATTATTTCGAAAAATCCATACAAATTTTTTTTGTGCAAAAAATCTACAAAAAATTTTTTCGGAATCTGGAGAGCCCAACAGTCACGCACAGCGATTTCCAGCTCGATCGGATGAAAAAAATTTTTTCGAAAAAAAAAAAAATTTTTTTTGCAAAAATTTTTTGCCCACCTGACACTGCGGCCCTCCGATTCGTTTTCATGTTACACTTTTTCATTGAGTAGCATGGATGCCTTGGACTCCTGCAGCTCGGCCTTCGGCCTCGCGAGCTGTCGCACCTCTGAGGGACGCTTCGGGCCTTCGGCCCTACGCGGAGCTCGGCCTTCGGCCTCGCGAGCTGGCGCGCCTGTGTTGGACGCTTCGGGCCTTCGGCCCTACGCGGAGCTCGGCCTTCGGCCTTCGCGGCTACGAAGCTTCGCCTTCGGGCCTTCGGCCCTCGCTTATGTAGTTACACAGATTTTATTATACGTAGAAAAGCTTTATTTTCTCGCAGCTCGGCCTCCGGCCTCGCAGGCTATTGCGCCTCTATGGGAATATACTATAATAAGCATTTTCGAATCGTCTGTCACTATCAAGAGAGAGAAAAAATCTACTATTGGTTCTAATCCTACACCGGTCCTGAGAAGAACCAGTAAGAAAAAATAAAGAAAAGAAGTATGTATATATATCCACTCCCTTGCATCATGTAGCTTTTGTTACATGTCATCACTCTTATTTTACATAGACATAGAGTCTATCGCAAAAATCAAAGAAAGTGGATATAATAGTTACACAATATATGTACAGGGTGGAAAGGGACGACGTTCCTTCCCGCTACCGACCGATTCTACCAACCATTACGATGAACTTTCAGTATGGGACCAACATCGAAATATTAAAAAAAAAAATTAACCCCTCATACAAAGTGAGTGACTAGTGAGAGTCCAATAGTATGGAAAAGTCAATTTTCCATGTACGCTTTCGATGTTGGTCCCATACTGAAAGTTCATCGTAATTGTTGGTAGAATCGGTCGGTAGCGGGAAGGAACGTCGTCCCTTTCCACCCTGTATATCTTCAAGTGGGCCTGTTATCTCTACTACCTACCTACTCTATGTATATCGTCCTATAAGTCCGCTGGATGCGGGTGGCACAGGAGCGGTAATTATGGCAATCTTAAGGGAGGCCTATGTATCGTCCTACTCGTATTAGTGCAAATACCTGTAAAGTGCACGAATTGTGTAATTCGATAATGGTCTTTGTAATGGGTCTATATCGGGTGGCATAATGTTTTTATTTCGAAAAATTTGTCGCATAACAACTTTACGCTAAAAAATGAATGGTATAATCATTGTTGCACATATTTTTGTTTTGCCGAAATTGTTAATCCTAACTTGGTTGTTCCTAAATATTGTTTGTCCTATTGATTTTCGTGTCTAATGTATAATATATGTATCGAAAAATTATTGTGCATTATGGTGATGTTCCTACTATTTAATGTACCTACTAAAAGTGATTAACTACCTTTAACTAACTTTACAAATATTTTTTTATTACTTATACTTAACTATTACTAAATAATTCGCCTTGTTGTCCAAATAATTTAAGTGAGCAATTTTGACCTGGGAACCGGTCGACGAAGCCCCGCTGCGCGGGGCTTCTATTTCCGCTCTAAGGGATAAAAGGTACCTAACGAACCTATCCAGGTTAAGGTAGGGGAGGTTCAGATTGTTTATTTTTTAATGCGGGGGGCTTCGCCCCCCGAGCCCCCCTTTTTTGGTTTTGTAAGTATGAGGATGTGTAAACAATTGATTAAAAATACTTAAGTATTTAAAGACTACGCCATTCACTCCGCCCTAGCTTCGAAACCTAACCAATCCATGTCGGTTTTATCCTGGTTTATTACTTGAACATTTTTTTAACCATTCACCCTGTTGTTCAAATGTTTTGCATGTTGTTATTAAAATGCCTTTTTGAATGAAATTTCGGACATGATAAAAGTAGGCGCAGTGAAAATTGACAGTTCAAGTAGTAGGGAAAACAATATTTATTACAATGAACATTAGGATTATTATGCTTTAGGTCATTTGACGTTCGAGTAATCAATATTAGAATAAATAATGGTGTAGGTATTTTAAACGTGTATGCGCAAAATTAAGTAGGCTAAACAAGTAGTATGCCATGTAACATTATGCCAAACATTCTCGGCCAAAAAATTTTAGGACAATCGACGTTATGCGACACGACAGGCACCCCTTTGTAATGATTTGTTTATTGATGTAGCCAAATAATCATGTAACGATTTTGGCAGCTGCTTGCTTCTTTTCGGTACTTAGTTCCAAAGTAGGTATCCACCGACTGTATGATGTTGGTACTGTGCGCGTGTAATTTAAGTAGGTACCCAATTGTTTTTTTTTTTAATGTTATAGTTTGCTTTTATATCTAAGAACCTGTAATTGGCTCTGTATTGCTAACTTGTAAGTAGATATGTGTTAAGCTGTTGGTTTTCCATGTATGTAAAATAAAATAAAATAAAATATTCATGATAATTGATAATAAAATTGTTTTTGCCAAAACCTGATTTGTGCACTTATATAGGACGATATATGACATACCTAACGATAGAGGTGTATGTGTTCAAATATTTTTGACCGCTCAGGAGGCTACATATATCTGATGCCAACTGTACTTAGAGGGTTTACCCTACTCCTACGAACTAATAAAACATGGAAGCCGCACGCCATAGTAAATTGCCTTTCCAAAACGGTCCTGAATTTTAGTTGACAAGTGTCACCCCCTCTTTAATGCATCACGTCAATGAATTTCAATGTCAGCCTATAAAAACTTAAACCGCCATTTAAAAATAGTTGTGATTGGTCCATTAAAGTTTTGATTAGCTATTTTCTATAAACATTTATTTTGTCAAAGATGTTGCGCCGAAATATGCGCGGTGTTGAGAAAAGCGCTATGTCCTGCCCATCTTGGCACAATTGAATAATTGATTTTGGGGGCATTTTTGAGCTGGCGTTAGATGTCCATGTTATATATGGTCGCAGCCCTACTCACGGTAAAATACGTATAATTTATATGTGCAATTGTGCATCGCTACAAGATCCGCGAAAGCGCATCTTCTAAATAATTAATTAAATGCATGCACAAGCTCGGTTTTAATTAAATTTCGTAATAATAACCTATCAATGGAAGCGCTGCGTAATGAGCGGAGTAGAGATGTGACATCAGTTATGAAATTACCGGTTTTTATTATTTTACGTACTTATTTTTTTAGCTTTAGAAATAATATGAACACATCGAACTTGAATGTGTCATTTTATTAAAAAAAGATTGATAACGTATTGTTAAAACACAAATCGAATTATTTATTAACTAAATATTTTGATTTGTACTTTTTATTTTTCCCCAGTAGTCACACTACTTAACCTCCTGCCGCCCAGAGGCCTATTAAAAGGACTCCTGAAACAAAAGAAATTCTATTCTATTTATTACACAATTAACTCAAATTTCACTGGCAAATTTTATTGTCTGGGCGGCAAGAGGTTAATACTATATAAATTATAAATATTAGATGTTATATACCAAAGAAAAACGACCAAGATCACCTAACATCCGAGGTGGGGATCGAACCCATGTGCCCAGCTTTTGCGGCTGATGCCTGCACCCCTCGGCCACTCGGTCTTAGCAACCACCGCACAATTTTCTAGGGTATATGCAATCCCTTACAGGGCTAGGCGCCTTTGACCATTCTCTAAGGGCAAGCAATACATGCCTGCACCTCCTATTAAAATACTTTACAGTTTTCTAGAATAGCTATTCTAGAACTTTGGCAGACAATATGTATTTGGACTTCGGACAAACAATGTGCATAGTTAAAGGCATAAATTAAAACAAAATTTAACATCATAATTTTTGTGTTATTTAGTTTTATTTTGTGTAAAAACTTTTAGCACTCAATGATCACCAAATAAAAAAAATTTAAACCGACTTCAACCGATTACTCGAAGATCCCATGTTTCGATCAATGATTTCCTCAAATCCTACTTTCTGAATGCAAATTCTTGTAAATTAATGAAAATTACCAAAACCATCATATATGTACCTATAACATTTGAAGAGATCCCTCGATTTCTCCAAGATCACATTATCAGACCCCAACTTGGTGCCAACGGCTCCATCTCGGGGTTATACACGTTCGATCACAAAAAAAAAATCGGTTTATGATTCTCGGAGATATCGGGTAACATACATACAAGAAAAAAAAAAGCACAAATCGTCTATGAGCGATCAACGATACGAACCTATATCTTTTAAATTTGCCCCCTTTTACTACTGCCGACGGTTGTTGGACAGACTATACCACATAGTTTGTATGACTAACTTTCGTAACACATCTGAAGCGATCGTTATTTTTGTTTAGCAATAGACCCATTTATGAATAAAAACATACTTTTCTGAACTATACTTCCATTTGTGATTCCAACATTTCTATTACCTAGCTAACACTTTAGCGCATATATATTGATTTAAACTTTCACGATTACCACTCATATTTTAAAGACAAACGGGTCTTAATCGCGTAAACTTAATATCTAAACTCGCGTAAACTTATATAAATAAAATCAAAATGAGGGGCAAGGAATCCCGTCCGCGTGGAATCCCGTGATTTACAAATATGTAAGCGTGGTGAAACATCAATTTTAAAGCCATTGGATGTTGTGAGTGTTGTGTGTAGGCCTAGTGACAACCCTAGCCTAGAAGTGAATAATCAAGATCAAGTGCGGGTAGTTCGAAAAACCCGCGCAGCTCGAAGGTGTTGATACATTCTCTCGCAAGTCTGCCTGCGACCACGGGTGTAACGTCATGCCCGAAACGTCAGGATATAATTAAGATTAAGACCCGTTTGTCTTTAAAATATGACTTTAGCGCATAATACAAATTAAAAGAACCTACTGTAATAATTACGTTCGGATATAGGTACAACACTAGTAACGAAACGTCCGCCCAAAAGGTCTTAGGCGACACTGATCGCCATACTACATACGACGTTTCAGGTTGACTTGTGTCAAAATGAATTTTCATTCACAACCCGGGTGCCTTTGCATTGGTTTGTTGCCGTTGATCCTGAAGAGTAATAGCGGTTTTGGTTACTGAAATGTTATTAATTAAATGTACAGTTCCCTCCAGATATTCGTAAATACGGCCCCAAGTAAACCACTATTATGTACCTTCCTATATTTTTCAATGCGTTGTATACTAATTGTCTGTAGAATAAAAAAAAATGTAAACAAATATGGCTGACTTTCCATACCATTTGACGTCTTCGACACATAATTCGTCGACCGTAGGTTCAATTAGGGTAAGGGACAAATAACGACTTTTCAGGAGAGCCCGACAAAGTTTTTTTTTCTGCTTATTCGCTCATAACTTTTATTGTATTTGACCTTTCCTGGCTCCGATTTCACACGTATTCTTATATTTTGGTGCTCTTTCCGCCTAAATAGTATTTATTTACGTAGACTAAATAATAAGGAAAATTGGTGTCCGTTACTCTAATGTGTTTCATTACTAACGTCGATTACACTCGTAGCAATTTTTAGTCATGTCCCTTACGCTAATTTGACTTCGATTTACAGATCCAATATCATTTCAAAAAAATAAAGTAAGGGTATTTTAATGATTTTTTTAATTAAAGCAAAATAATGTAAGATAGTTTATTTGTAAAAATATGCTACGTGAGTTTTAGCGTAAGGATGATCCGTTTTGAAAAATAAGAAAAAAATAAGTTATTTTGTCTAAACGTGTATAGAAAATCCAAGTCCTATTGTTTGTGTGGTTTACTTTAAAAGTCTTTTCATGGAATGAAACATAATTATTTTCGTAATAATATTTATTTCTTGTCAAAAAATAAACATAGATACATACATAAAGCTGATCAGAATCTCGTTTGAGTATTCAGGTAAAACAAAAGTTATTATGTTTGATAGTTTTACCACACAGTAATTATCTAAAAATAATTATGACAGAAAAAAACCAAAATAATATACTTTTTCTTCTTTAACAGATCGTTATCAGTTAAATATAACTTAGGTACTTAAAATAATTGACAGTGTTAACACAAATAATAATCATTTTTATCATTCATAACATAAATTATAATAAAATAATGTACCTATTTCTACGGTTTTAAGAGATCTTTATTATTGGTATATTAGTATAACTTGGGTTATTTCAATTAAATAGTATAAATCAGAATAATATTATGTCGCATATGTAATATACTAAGAAAAGTCTTTTACTTAGTAGGTATATGGTCTGGTAGATACCAGAGACAAAAAAAAGTGACTGAAATAGTTTGATTAATTTTCCTTTACAGCCAGCATAGAAAAAATATTCAAAGTTGCTCATCATGGCTGCATTGAAACATTTAAAGACTACCCTTTTTCTTCTATTCGTCGTGGCTGCTGTCAGCGAAGCTGAAAAGCGTGTGCCAAATTGCGATAATGCGTGCGGGTCAGAGGGAGACAATCCGAGGCAATGTTGCCAGCAAGAGGGGTACTCGGGCTTCAGCCGCGCTGCGATGGTCAACAGATATACTGCGAGGACACGATGCGTGGGGGTGACATGGCTTGTACGCAATGTACGCCCCCCAAAAACATGGATATGATAATTCTTCCCGATCCCGAGTTCTGTATGACAAACGATATCAATAATCATTAAAAAAACCGACTTCAACCGATATCTCCAAGATCCCATAATCAGACCTTGATGCCAAAGGGACTAGTTCGGTTTATTCTGATGTCGGTTAAAAATTGATTTATGGAAATCGGTTGACGTGGTATCGATCGAGTTATTCATCCATTGAAAATGAAAATGATAATGAATTTTATTTGAAGAACAATAAGTAAATAATACATATTTGGTCGACATACCACATAACCATTACAAAATACAAAGTATATTGCACTGGATTGTCGTGCACAATGCACATGCTTAATGCCAATTGAGACTTATATTTATCAGAACTAGACCAAATTAAAATGAGACCATAAGCTTTCGAATAAAAAAAGAACCATCAAAATCGCGTACAGTCGTATTGAGAACCGCCTCCTTTTTTAAAGTTGGTTGAAAACACTATAATTCCCGTTTATAATTTATTTAATGAACTTTGTTATTGGAAGCCTTGGATAAGAAATGATGGCAGCAACGGGGCCACGTCGTTACGTCACCTAAATCTAACTAGTTTTAAGTTGTTTTTACATTTTTGTGTTTTTGTAGTTCACAGTGCCTTAGTGTTTAACTGTTATGCTGTGTAACTTATTTGAATAATAATAAAATAAAATAAATAAAATAATGGCAGAGTTGGAAGAAATTATTTCATATTTTATTATTACCTATTAGTACAGATTTTGTTTATATTTTTTGTTTATTCATTCATTTATATTAGGTTTAAATTTTTCAAAAGTCTTCGATATTATAAGAACTTGTATTGTTTCTAATTTTTAATAAGCATGTATGGAATAAAAATGGCGTATCTTTGGGAAATAAATGGTGAAATCAGAACACCCTTCAATTAGGATAATTTTTTGTTCATGCATTGTCGCGATTCTACACAATAGATTCCATACATCTGTACTTGATCACTTGTTTCTGCGACCAATAACTATATAACATGGACGTGTAACGTGTTCAATGTGCCAAGATGGGCAGGACATAGCGCTTTTCTTAACACCGCGCATATTTCGGCGCAACATCTTTGACTAATGTTTGTAGAATAAGGCCAATCAAAACTTTGATGGACCAATCACAACTAATTTTAAATGGCGGTTTAAGTTTTTATAGGTTGACATGGAAATTCAATACCGTGAATACCGTGATGCATTGAAGAGGTGGTGACATTTGTCAATTAAAATTCAGGACCGCTTTTGAAAGGCAGTTTAATATGGCATGCGGCTTCCATGTTTTATTTGTTCGTAGACTTGTGTAATGATTTCTACAAAATCTTGAGTCTTCCTAGCAGCAACTCTGTACAACATAGTCAAAGTCAACGCAAACTTTGCACTTTTGAATCTACTTCCAATTTTAAAGCTACACTAATTCGGGTTCGAATCCCGGCGAGGGCATTATTTGTGTCATTATTTATCACAAATATTTGTTCCTTGGTCATGGCTGTCTATGTATTTAAGTATCTATAATATATTCATTCATTCTGTCAAGTACTACAAAAATTTGCGTAACGCACACATCGTATAAATTATACTATGCGAGCAAATTAAAGTAAGGAACAATTATTTCAATATCCACGCAATCACTTTAGGGTATCGGCAAAATATTTTTTTTCGATTCCAAAATTATTAGCGTAATAACACTTTTGTTATTTTCTCATCAAAAATAAACCACGTAAGGGTCATTCCTTAAGTGCAAGGCCGGTTACCTTGTTTAAATTCGGTTGCTTACGTACATTACACTAATTCTTAGTAGCTGTGTAGATTTTTTTTCTTATTACTTTATTTTTTGGAGCTATTTCGATCCGGTACACCCTAAAAAAAATAGGGTAAGGAACATTTTTTTAAAGCTAGATTTTTTTTATATACACCATTCGAAAGAGCGCAAAATTCTGAACAAAACTGTATACTTCACTCATTTTCGACATTTTGTCCCTTACCCTAATTGAACCTACGGTCGACGATATCGTGAAATGAAACACGTTCGCAGATGTGATATATTTTTACGTTATTATATTACTAATAAATATCAACAATTAAAACTAAAAATGTAGGATGTCGTTTGAGATTCTAAGTTCATTATAAAATTAGATTGTGTTCTAAAAGTGAATGATTATGGAATAATGCAAGTTTTTAGGTTTATTTACTTTATTTTAGATTCTATTGACTTATTGGCTTATACTCTAAAACGTCGTGCTGTAATGTAATAATGTAGTGCTAAATAGGACTTGTGGCTGGCCATCTGGTGACGGCAGTAAGAATACATTTGTCACCACCCCAACTCCTCCTGCGGGTGTCGTAAGAGTCGACTAAGGGATTGAAGTGTCACTGACCATTATTTGATAAAAGACTGATGACGGGCAGCGTCATTATAGTGGACACATTACTGCGATCGCCAATGCGATTGCCCAGCGTGGCGATTATAGGCATTTACCTCCTAAAGCGTCTATACGCATAGTTAATAGGAGAGGCCCACGTCCAGTAGTGGACTATCATAGGCTGATGATGAATAGGGCTTGCAATTCCGGTATTTTCCGGCTAAAAACTAGGTTTGAAACTGGATACAATGACTAATTTCAATGTAGAAAATAAAACAATATAGCATTTAAATCGCTTTTATTAGCCTTGCATTATCGAGGATCGTGTTTAAAAATTTGAAATTGGAAATAAAAAATGTAATCCGTTAATACCATTATGCGAAAATCAACACTTATTGCAAGTTTCGGGTTTCTCATCTGACCCAGGACCTTTAGTGCTTGTGTCACATTCTTCGTTACAATCAATATCTTCCTCCGGTTCTTCGCACTCGTATTTGACCTCGCATTTATTGTTGCATTTCTTTTGCTCTTTCTTCTTAGGTAGCTCTGAGCATTCGTCTTTACATTCGTCGCGGGCCCCGCACCGCAGGCTGTTGCGGAGGCTGAGGAGGGACTTGAAGACTGGGGCGCGTTTTGGTAGGCGATCTTTGGGACGCACGCGATTGGGGACCGGTTTTGGGCGCGGTTTTTGAAGCTGTGGAAAATGTAGCTGTTAAATTATGTTTGCTAATGATGAGTATTTTATCATCATCATCACCATCATCATATCAGCCGAAAGACATCCACTGCTGAACATAGGCCTCCCCCAAAGGTAGCCACAATGAGCGGTCCTGCGCCACCCGCATCCAGCGGACTCCTGCGACCTTCACCAGGTCATCAGTCCAACTTGTGGGGGGCCTACCTACGCTACGCCTTCCTGTACGTGGCCGCCACTCAAGAACCTTCCCGCCCCAACGGTCATCGGTTCTACGCGCAATGTGCCCCGCCCACTGCCACTTCAGAGTGAGTATTTGCCCTAATAAAATAATAGACGAATAATACGAGTATTTAAACAGAGTGCTTAACTCTTGATAAAAAATATAAAGGTGTATGGGAGTTAATATGGCCTTTTGGTAAAACGGATTATTGATAGTAACATTGAATTGTCACTTCAAAACTTATCTAGTTCATTATGATTATCATGAATTTTTAATTTATCATTTAACCGCATAATACGTTTGTGGTGTGGGCACTAAGCGAGAGGATTTTTTTTAAATATATATTGTTTACCAAAGCATATGTTATAAGTAGTAGGTACATTTTCTATGGATCCCATAATGTGCAAATTGTCTAATAAAAACAAAGCTTTGTGCACCTAACCTATGTCACTTTTGTGTGTTACTAACAAGTTATGATATGAAGTTACCCTTACGTTAAGTATTTATAGTTTGTGTGACTAACTTTTGTTCCACAATGGAAACGATAGATACCGTAGAACGGGGTGACTTTCAAATGTAGGGGTGACTTTGGAATCTTAGTTTTTAACTCATACTGTATATGTCAGTTCAGTCTGATCGGTATTTAATAAGGCATTTTATAACCTAAAAGGACCCATTTTTCCTAAGTCACCCCGTTCTACGGTATTTTGTTTTCACTTTGGCCTTACGTACAACATTTTCGATAACAACCCCTATAGTAGGGTAGACTGGGGACAATTGAAACAGGTCAAGATTGAAACAAGTCAAATATCTCGGAAACTATAATGCCTACGCGTCTGACGCAACACTCGGAACAAGCGGTAGGCCATATTGCAATCCTTAACAGTAGCGCACGGGCACTGGTGCGATACGGAAGCGTCCACGAGCGAAACCAGTTTCAAGTGGTAAAAAGTAAGTATTCGTGCTCTCGTATACTGTCTTATAACTTCGTCTACTCTCGTATGTTGACTAATCTAATTATGTAAGTGCCATAGTTAGGAATAAACGAATGTTTTTATGGACGGTGATCAGTGTTAGAGTCTTTTTTATATAAAATATTTGACATTAAAGTGAAAAAGGTGGTTTGGGGACGATGGAAACAACGTGCTTGGGGACGATCGAAACGTTTCAATCTTCCCCATGTTTTAACCGTCCCCAAAATTAACCAACTCCGAAATATAAAGTTTTGTATTTGATGCACATGTTTGTTTTATTAAGCTTCACAATTATTTGGCTAGTTTTTGATCTAGAACATAAATAGTACGATCAAATCAAACCGTACATCGTTTTACCTTAAACTCGCAAATCAAGTAGTATCGCTGCATTTTTGCTATGTTATTTAGACACTATAGTGCAATATAAAACCACAATTTGCAAGCAAAAAAACGTTGTGCTAGCTGCGTAGTACGTAAAAAACTGCAAAATTTACGGTCATTTTTTAGTTTCTGATTTTTATTAAGAAAACCTTACGTTTTTGATATCATTATGTTATTAAAAGTTTAAAGAATAATAAATTTCCAATAAGTTGAGGTAACATGCATTACCGTACGTTTCATAGTTTCAGAGATTTGAGACTTAAAAAAGTACTCTTTTTTTGTAAACTAAATAAAATTTGGTGTTTTGCTAACGTTTTCGGCTTAATATCGCCTCACGTTTTTAACGATGTTTTTGTTTACCGCTGTAATGAAACCATTTAAACTGATATTTTGTTTCGTCTATTATTTCATTCCTCATCGCGACTACAACACTCGTTGTCACTGGGCGTTTGGGAATGGTTATGATTGAAACATTGTTATAGTTGAAACAGGCACTTTTGTGTGAAACATATTTTTGATTATTTTCTGCGATTCTACATCGCTATATCTTGTAAATGCATTAAAACTACCTTGTTTAAGGTAAATGTAAATGGTAACAGTGACAATGAAGTCTAAAAGTCGTGTACTCCTTTTTCATATGCTCATAAATTGAGATATGTTCATGCTATACTTGCGAACTTTTAATGAGCTCATTGTATGCAAAGGTAGTAATGAAAAAGATTAAAACAGATATAAATACTTTCATTGTGTTGAAAATATTTAAGTGTTTCAATTGACCCCACATAGTGTTTCAATTGACACACGTGGGGTCAATTGAACCACTCTGCTTTTTTCTTTTTATTTCACCATTGTCGAAAAACTATGAGTTATAGACCATACAAATACATTTTATTTAGGAACCAGATAACTAACCTTGAAATATTATGAGCGTACATCTTTCTACTTATAAAAATGTAGCGGTCACGGTTCAATTGACCCCAGTCTACCCTATGTCACATCATTAGCCTATGATAGTCCACTGCTGGACGTAGGCCTCTCCTATTAACTATGTATATAGACAAATTGAAGGTAAATGCCCATAATCGCCACGCTGGGCAAGCGGATTGGCGATCGCAGTAATGTGTCCACTATGATGACGCTGCTACCCATCATCAATCGTTATCAAAAAAAAATGGTCAGTGACACTTCAATCCCTTAGTCGACTCTTTGGTACGATACCCGCAGGAGGAGTTGGGGTGGTGACAAATGTATTCTTACTGCCGTCACCACACGGCTCCTATAGTATGTGCTACATTGAAAAACGAAATTATATTTGTCGTAGATTCACTCTCAAGGAGAAACAAATATCCAGTAATAGGCTGGACGAACTTAATCCTCCGACATGATATCGCTCACATAATTCACTGATAATAAATAGACCTTATTACAAGGACATAAGGTCTTCTGATGGTGAAGACTTTACATGCAGACTCAGCGATATCACGTGCTGACCGTGCATCTGAAGTTTAATCGGGGCCTACACAGTGCACAGATTTTGTAACAGTAGGTAGCATTCACATGTTTGTTTGTATGCAGCAGTGTTATTCACTAAGGAAACCGCCTTGCTAACAGCGCTGTATCAGCGCTGCGGCAGCGTCGAGCCTAAAAATGGTATTCACTAATGCACTTTAAACGACACTAGCGCTCGGCGACGAATGCGGCGTGAGCTGGAACTACACTGCATCGAGAGTTACCGCCTACAGTTCGACGACGAGCTGTTCTACGTTAGTGAATACCGTTTTTCGCAGCGCTGCGCTCTACGTCGAAGTGAAGGCTGTCTCGTCGTCGAGCTCGTTGACGAACGCAGCGTCGAATGTGTGAATAAGAGAATAGTATAGCTGGCTAAAGGGTCAGGTGAATTCAACAAATCGAATGTGCTGCATGATTTTTGATTTGGATGAAAAAAATGGAGGGTGTGTACTTTATGGTAGCACAAGTACTGAACCATCACTAGTTTTCTTTGTTATCTTTTAATTTCGAAGTTTTGCCCATTCAAAGTTAAGCACATTCTTAATTAAATTACTTCTAGTGCAAAATTAGACATAACTTTTTTTCTATAATAGTTATCGTAATAATTCATATTTTACTTAATTAAACTTCGAAGTGTATACTTCGAAGTTTAATCGATGACCATGCGGTATAGTTCAAAGTTGAAATCAAATGGATTCTAAATGCACTGGACGGCATTAATATAACGAAACAACTGAATAAATTCTTGGTAGGTAGGTATTCTTTGTCGGATTATGGTCCGACGAAGTCTTGACTCGCTTTTTTGAGCCTATTTTTTAGCATCAAAATCCAAATTAGTATCAAATTTCAAATCAAGTTATTATCTTATTTATTTTCAGGCCCTTATTGCATTGTACCGAGGATGATAGCAGCATTTCCTCGATGTATAGCATTTTTTTGTTAGTGAACCTATCTTGTGTTTGCTGTTTCTCCTCTATACACTGCGGCACGGAGGATCAAAACCCCGTAACAGTTGAATTTGAGCTGATTGGACTTCCATAATTGGAAGGAAATGGATTCCACCCGAAGTGTCTGCCTCTGATATTGCTTTGTAGTTTTCATACACACGTTCCAGGAAATAGTAATTAGGTATACTCGTATAACAATACATGTGTGCTTTGTAAGGGTTAACGTAAATCGAGAATTGGATAATGACGTGAATGTAATTAATAATTATACAGAGTGGTAAATGTTTGGACTTGAAAGTAAGGAGATGAAGGTGCATAGCTTCCTGTTAAAGATCGGATCTCCGAAAATTCTCGTTCATAGCTCACGTTGCTGCATACTACCGAGAGGGGCGGGGTGAAATGGCGTCATGCATAATAAGCCAATGAGGAAAAAATACTACTATTTTAGTAGTTATAGCGGTCATCCGATCTTACATTAGATCCGATCTTAGCCGGGTGTACCTTAGGTATTGCACTATATCTGTAAGTTAGTTGATTTGTGTAAAAATAGTCCCATGATTTAATCCTTACCTGCGCTAGCATCATGGCCAAACCATTAGAAACTCCATTCTCCTCTGAGCTCTGTCTAGGGACCTCAAGGCTGGATGAATCTTGCAGGGCTCTGCTGTTGATGACCAGGATAACGGGGCTGTTCTTGGAAGCCTTGGCTTGGCTGAGGATGCGGGCAACCACGGAGGAGACCGAAGAGTCAGAGGCTGCTAGACCCTGGAATTGGTTTTGAGTTGGAGATGAGGAAACGGTGGTTATTTTTGTTTAAATAAATAAATGTCTTGGGACATCATACACAAATCGACCTAGTCCCACGGTAAGCTCAATTAAGGCTTGTGATGTGACCAGGCGACGATATATATAATAGATAGATACATATAGACAGCCATGACCAAGGCACAAATATTTGTGATAAATAACTATACAAATAATGCCCTCGCCGGGATTCGAACCCGGAATCTCCAGTGTCGTAGGCAGGGTCACTACCAACTAGGCTACGGAGGCTGACAAACTACTCAAACCAGCCTCTTGAGCCTCAGAAGCTTGGCAGCCTTCGTAGCTTAGTTGGTAGTGACCCTGCCTACGAAGCTGGAGGTTGCGGGTTCAAATCCCGGCAAGGGCATTATTTGTGTATTTATTTATCGCAATTGTTCCTTGGTCATGGCTGTCTGTCTATGTATTTAAGTCTCTATAATATATATTATATTACATCGTCGCCTGGTACCCACATCACAAGCCTTAATTGAGCTTACAATTGGACTAGGTCGATTTGTGTAAGGTGTCCCAAGATATTTATTTATTTATTGAAATACATACTTCACACTAGTAAAGTTTGTACTATGTATTTCAGTACTTTATACTCGCAGTTAGGTGTAATTTTTCATAGAAAATACTAAACGGGCTGAGTTCAAAGACGTTTTTCAAATACGAATATGTATAGGACAGGTAGAATCCTTTTTAACATTAAGTAGAGTACATTGTAATTTTTCTGAATTGATCATATAATCGAAAAAATGCTAGTTACAGTGATTTGTGCTGGAAAAATTGTAATGTCCCTAAACTTGGCAGAATTTTAAAAATCGTGCGTTCTAGCCTCCTCGCCGCTGAGTAGAGCAAAAATTCTGTCTTTAAAAAAAAAACAAAAAGTGGGTCAAAAAGTATGTATCTTTTAAGATACATTGCCAAGTTAAGGGTTAAAAAAACCGCCAAAAATGTATATAAAAAGGAGGGTTTATATTGACGGAGTTCCGATATGGTCCCGTTGACACCAAATTGGGATCTGATGAAAGAATCTTGCAGAAATCGGTTGAAGTCAGTTTGTTGGATTTTTTAATTTGATGATTATTAATTAAATTACTTATATCGTTTAGTAAGTTGTGTTTGCCTATAATTGGGTGAATATTCGAAAACGATCCCTGTATCCCAGTGTAAAGTGTATTAGCTATAATATTGCACCTGTTGGCAAACCTTAATAAATAAATAAATATCACCAATAAGGGTGACCCAACTAACCTGAAACCTCTGTAAATATATCTTAATAACGTAATAACCATGTGCGTTGCAATCTTGAATGTTTGATGGGAAAAAAGGATATGGTTTACAAAACAAGAACGACTATTTTACTATTAAAGGTCTCTGCCCACTAGACCGTACCATACCATGACCGTAGCATGAACGTATCAGACAAAAAACTATTCTTTGTATTGAAAAGTATGAGACCGTGTTGGCCGGCGCCGGAACGTCCTAGTGGACATAGTCTTATACTTTTCAATACAAAGAATAGATTTTGTCTGTTACGTTCATGCTACGGTCATGGTATGGTACGGTCTATTGAGCAGAGACCTTAATCTCCATTTAAACACGACACTTTGACCATGTATCATAATATGTTAAACCATTATTCTACCAGATTTTGCAATCTAAGATGCGTCTCGTGTTTTCTTTACCGAGACAGATTTAGTTTAAGACGGCAATGTATGGCTCCCTCGGGCGGGTACCGTTTCAGTATGTTACTGTTAAATTAGAAAATACTGAAAAATCTATGCTTGGAGACTAGGGGTAGTCTTGTTAGAATAGGATACGCTTTGGGAATATGTAGAATTCGAGTAATATTGGTTAGAAGCAAACGATAAGAATGATTTCAAATAAATAAACAAAATTAATAAAACAGACATATTTATATCGTAAAATTCGATTTCTTATTTGAACAAAAAGAAGCTTAATTTATAGGGTAGGAGATCTAGCTGAAGAGGTCATAAATGTCATAATTCTCACGGACTAAATATGATTTTTTAGCTCTCTGACCGAGTCTTTTTAACATACCAAAAGGAGAGAAAAGATTAAATTGATTGAAACTTTCACGATTATCACTCATATTTTAATGACAAACGGGTCTTAATCGCGTAAACTTACGTTTAATTATATCCTGACGTGGCTGCCAGCGACCACGAGTGTAACGTCATGCCCGAAACGTCAGGATATAATAAACCTAAGTTTACGCGATTAAGACCCGTTTGTCTTTAAAATATGAGTGATAATCGTGAAAGTTGAAATCAATACAAAACAGACATGCGTCCAGAAAATGAGAGAATATGGGCCTGTGCAGACTGAAATATGCTGAAGATGTGACATGTGATTAAAATGTGGACACACATTTCCCACTAACAATAAAAAAGGCAAATGCAGAAGGCAACACACTAGGTACAAAATCTAGCTTAAGAAAGAGAAATATACAGGGTGTACGTCTAATACGGGCGAAGCTCGGGTATTAGTGTAAGATGTTATAATTACATAGATGACTTTTACTTAAAATTAGAGCAACAAAATTATCCATACAAAATTATTCAGCGCGCAATGTAGAGCAACACACTCAAGTTAAACGCTCGTTGACAGCTAATTTCAAAAGCAGATGACCAGGGCCCGTAATTTTCATGCCGATGACATCAATTTGACGTCACGCTCCATTTAGGGTGATCCGAAATAATTTTATTGTTAAATATTAATCATTAGTCGTCAATCATTTTGATCATGTATAAATAACTTCAAAAGTAGTCTATTTACACGTGAAATAAATAATACTAACTTGATATGATTGATGTGCTTTACGTTAAAGAGGAATTCTGTTTTCTACGTAAATATTGAAATGTGCTAACAATAATTATCATTAAATAAAATGTATGTATAAAAACAAATCAAATAGTTTTACTTATGTTTCACGTATCAAGTAGGTATTATTTATTTCCCGTGTAAATATACTACTTTTGAAGATATTTGTAAATGATTAAAATGATTGATGACTAATGATTAATAATTATCATTAAAACTATTTATTTTATTTTATTTTTATTTTATTTAGGATCACCCTAAATGGAGCGTGACGTCAAATTGATGTCATCGGCATGAAAATTACGGGCCCTGCAGATGACATAACTGCCAAATCAATAATAACAAATGTTCGTACCTATGTACATTGCTGCTCCAAAAATCATTAAAAAATTCTGTGGGGTCGTAATTAAGTGTAACTTAAAAAAATCCAAGATTACACTTATGAAATCCATGCATGTTTTAACTGATCGCCCGTATTAGATTTACACGCGGTATGAATATAACAATAAAACTTACAACAGATAAAAGTAGACACGCAATCTTTAACATATTGATTTTTGGTAATCGTATGACTACCTTTATTCAAAACCAATGATAGAATGGAAATATGAAATCGAACCGATTCTGATTGAATAAATTGATTAATCAAAGCATTAATGTTTTGTTTTGGAGTGATTGTGATTACAGATTTTATTCGTTTTGCAATTTCCGTTTTCGTTTAATTAAATTATAGTTTTTATTTTGTTAGAACGATTTTTTTTCATTAGGTATTTAACCATCTGATTTTTTTTAACCTGAATTGGTATGGTAAAGGAAAAATGTGTACCTACTTGGGCGTTTTCACAAACCGTTATTGATTGAAATCACCTTGGTATCAAATTCGGACAAGTTTGGGCTTGTTCTACTCAGGATCACGAGCTCTTTCGATTCTAATAGGAGAAAAAAATGTTTTTTTCCATTACGATACCCTTTTCTCATAGATGTTCAAAGGCGGTAGCGTAATGGAAAGAATGAAAATTATGGGACATATTTTTTCTCCTAACAAAATCGAATGAGCTTGTGATTTTGAGTCGAATAAGCCTAAACTTGACCAAATTAAATAACAATGATTTCAACAACGGTTTGTGAAAACGCCTATTTACCATTTCGTACCTTTTTATAGTAACAATAATATTATGACTATTATGATAAACCCCTAGTTACTTTTATTTCAACTTTGATGGCTTAACGTAAGCTTAAAAATGCTCCCTTTTCTTAACAGCACTCGTATGTTTGACGCATGCGTCAAGATGCATTTAGACCAAAAAGAGCATTCGCTCTTTCTATCCCCCACTCTACGAAATTCCTTCGTTACACAAAACGTGATTCGTCGAAATTCGTTGATTTTCTAGAGTGGGGGATAGAATGAGTCTAAATCCACCTTAACATCTGTAACAAATTATAAATATTAGATGTCATATACCAAAGAAAAACGGACCTGATGTCCCCACCTCGGACATCAGGTGATCTTGGTCGTTTGGTATATGACATCTTATATTTATAATTTATATAGTATTAAGTTAATTAAGTAGTGTGACTACTGGGGAAAAATAAAAAGTACAAATCAAAATATTTAGTTAATAAATAATTTGATTTGTGTTTTCGCAATACGTTCAATCTGTACCCAAAATGTCCCAAAATGTTTGTATGAAACATTAGTTTTTTGTTGGCCGGGGCATCTCTTTGTATATTTATCACTAATATATGTGTTGCACAGTCATACAGGGTGGAAAGGGACGACGTTCCTTCCCGCTACTGACAGTACTGACCGATTCTACCAACCATTACGATGAACTTTCAGTATGGGACCAACATCGAAATATAAAAAAAAATTAACCCCTCATACATAGTGACTGATTACCTAGTTAGAGTTCAATAGTATGGAAAAGTCAATTTTCCATATACGCTTTCGGTGTTGGTCCCATACTGAAAATTCATCGTAATGGTTGGTAGACTCGGTTGGTAGCGGGATAGAACGTCGTCCCTTTCCACCCTGTATAACATCGTTATTAAATGGTTATGTTATGGTCAATCAGAACTCCCTGATTTTTACGAAATTTAAACTTTAGACAGTCTTCTCAAGTCAACTTTAGCCATCAATAAACTGGTTGGTTTAGATTAAATATATTACTTTATCTTATGATGAGATGAAAAAGGATTTACATTATAAGTCCAGCATTAAATCATGCTAATCATCAGCAAATTTTCAATTAAAATGAAAAACTCAACGATTTAGGATTCTTCACAAACAATGGGAACGTACGGGATTATCCCCATTTTGCATTGAAAATCGCCGGCGTGGGTAAAATCGTATCACACGGCGGGTAGGCTAGAGCTACGCTTATTTTGAAATTGGAGATTTTAATGGAATATTTTAAAAGTATTGTGAGTCAGTTGTGAATACAGGGTACTTTAATCGTGAACAGTATTAAGTTTTTCTGATTATAAAATACTAAATTGAATCGAAATATTACCACCTTTATGTATCTACCTATGTTTATATAAATAAATATTCTGATTCAGATTCTAACAATTGAATTTCCCACAAGATACCAAGGGCCTATTTCTCAAAAGCTTGTAACGTGTAATACAAGCAGAAGTCCTTATCTAACTTATGGTGTCAAAAAGAGACTTTCACGTGTATTACAAGTTACAAGCTTTCGAGAAACGGGCCCCAAAAGTTGTTATTTTTTCGGGAATTTGAATGAATTTGGTTTTAGAATAGGTAATTATGAAATCGGATTAATAAGATTAAAGAAATCGGATTACAATTAAATACATTAAATTCCTTCGATCGGAAGTCATTAATAACTCCAATTTTGTTATTATTAGCAAAAACATTTTTTTTTACAATTAATAACTAACGTATATTTGAGTCTCAGTATGTTTGAGTCTCTCAAACATATTTAAATATTTAGCAAAACGGGTTATTTCATCGTCATCATCATATCAGCCGAAAAACGTCCACTGCTGAACTATGCCTCCCCCAAAAATTGCCACAATGATCGGTCCTGTGCCGCAACGGGTTACTACTACTACATACTACATAATTTACATCTATAATTTCTTGACATGTTTCGGCATATTTGTTTGTTAAATGACTCGAAACGTGTAGAGTAATTATCAATTTAAAGTGAGTAGCGCGTTTCGCCTAGCATGTTACAGAACATTCTCAAAATTGCAGAAATATACTGGGAAATTTCCAAGATTTTTAATGAGAATTTAAGAGTAAGTTCTCAATGAGAATCTTTCCATGAGAATTTATAAAATAGTGTTATGAAGAATAATATATTTTAATGATTGAGTGAAAAATAAGCTTGTAAAAATGAGATTGCTGATAATATTCTCTATATAAATTTCGCAACTTATGAAATTTTTCCTTGGTACATTGCTAGTTATGCCCAATTCCTGTAAATTATTTTTAATTTTTTTGCTTTAAATACGTTAAATACTTTTATATAAAAAAACCACCTAAAAGGTTCAATAATATACAACCAACTGTAGACATTCTTTAAGATAACCACATAACCAGATAACCCTTCCCCATCAAAAACAACGAAGCACTCTGAAAATACGAACCGTCATAGATTTCTAATCTTCGGACCTTTGGAATTGCAAGATGGCCGATAGCAAGATTTTTTTTCGTTATTTTCTTGCAGTAAGCTTATAATATATGATATTCCGTGTTTATTATTTATTTTGTCGTTGTTGCTGTCACGTTCCTGTGGGTCATTTTTTTAAAGACCTCCCCACTTTTTTATTGGGTTTCTTCTTCTACCTAGCGTTATCCCGGCCTTTGCCAGGGTCCGCTTTCCTGCTACATTTCCTCCACTTTACGCGATCCTGGGCATCTTCTACTGTAAGCCCATTCACACTCATGTCAGCCTTCACGACATCTAGCCATCGCTTCTTTGGTCTGCCGCGGGGTCGGGGACCGTCAAGGGCTAGGTTAAGGCATATGTTTCCCACGTAATCAGGTGGCCTACGACAAACGTGACCAAACCACCGAAGACGGCATTCTTGAAGCTTCTCCGCTACGTCACGGACTCCGAGGCTACCACGGATGTACTCGTTCCGAATGCGGTCAGCACGCGTAACGCCGCACATCCATCGCAGCATCTTCATCTCTGTAACGCGAAGCTCCTGAATGTGCCTTCCGAGAACCGGCCACGCCTCGGCGCCATAGATTAGGACTGGGCGGATAATGCACTTATACACTAGCCCTTTGAGTCTAAGTGGTATTCTGCGATCGCAGATGACTCCTGTAACCTCCCGCCATTTAGACCAAGCTGCGCTAATTCAGGCTTTAATGTCGTGGTCAATGGTCCCGGACTCGTGCAGTACTGATCCCAGGTACTTGAACTTGTCTGTTTTCAGGGCAAATTCATTCCCTATGTTGATGGGACTGGGATCTGTACTTCCGCAGGCCATGCATTCGGTCTTCGTGACATTTAGTTTCAGACCTCCGTTCTCAAGCGAGCCCTTCCACCGGTTCACTTTCCGCTCCAACGCCTGTTTGTCCTCATCTGTCAATGCGATGTCATCTGCGTACATAAGCAACCACGGCGGAGGATCTTGTATCTCCGCCGTGACGACATCAAGTACCACACTAAACAGAAAAGGGCTTAGGGCGGAGCCCTGGTGAACACCGACTGTGATGGGGAAGGGTTTCGTGTCGCCAACGGAGGTCCTTACCAAAGAAACCGAATCACGGTACGTGTCCCGTATAATGTCAATATAGATCTGTGGCACGTTCTTAACCTTCAATGCCCACCAGATCATCTGACGAGGGATGCAATCAAAAGCCTTTTGCAGGTCAAGAAATGCCATGTAAAGGGGCTTTCTTCTATCCCTATAGGCTTCAATCAGAGTTCTGAGGGCAAATATGGGATCGACTGTGCCACTTCCAGGACGAAATCCGTATTGACATCCCGAGACAGTGCATTCATGCCGCAGCCTCGAATCGATTATGCGTTCGAAGAGCTTCATGGTGTGACACATAACCTTAATACCTCGGTAGTTCCCACAGTCTTGTACGCTACCTTTGCCTTTAAAGATTGGCGAGATGATGCTCGATCGCCAAGCATCGGGCATCCGTCGGCTGGTTAGTATACGGTTAAAAAGGTCAGTTAACAAGTCCACACCACGATCGCCCATCGCTTTCCACGCTTCTATCGGCAAGTCGTCGGGGCCGACAGCTTTCCGGTTTTTCATGCCACGAAGACATTTGCGCACCTCGTATTTGGTAATCGGGGGTACAAGTCCACAATTGGAAGGCAATTCTGGTGGAGAAGAACCAACTGAATGTTCAGTATTCAACAATTCGTGAAAGTAGTCCCGCCACCTCTCTTTCACTTTGACCGTGTCCCACAGCAAGTTGCCAGTTGAATCCTTAACGCAAAGACATTTGGTGATATCTTGCGTGGATTTGTGTCGAGCTGCAGCTATCTTGAAAATGGTCTTCTGGCCCTCCCTTATTTCTAGATTCTCGTACAAGGGAGACATCTTTCGATGTTTGGCTATAGCTACAGCTCGTTTTGCGGCAAACTTGGCAGATTGGTACGCAGCTTTGTCTTGAGGTGTTTCAGACTGTTGCCATACCCTGAACCGTTTCTTCTTCTCCAGAATCGCTTCTTGAACTAAGTCATTCCACCACCATGTCTCCTTGTCGATGACGCGGCCTCCCTTGGAAATTCCCAACACACGCTTCCCTGCGCCAGTGATATCAGCCTGGATCCGGTTCCAGTAAACTTCCACCGAGTCTTGCGAGCACGTACTCAGACTTAGGTCTGCCGTGGCTTTTTGGAAGTCACTTTCATCGGATCCATTCAGACGCCACCAACGAGTTCTAGCAATGCGGCGCTCGGGTATTTTCTTCTTAGGTACTACCAGTAGGTCCATGACAAGAATGCGATGTTGTGAGGTGAGACATTCTCCGGGAATGACTTTACAGTTCGATACTTTACCGATTTGGCATCTCCTTATGAGCAAATAGTCAATCTGGGTGCAATGCTGTCCGCTCTTATATGTGATGAGATGTTGAGGTTTCTTCTCGAAGAACGTGTTGACGATAGCTAGGTCAGCTAACAGGCAGGCCCGGAGAATAGAATCTCCTTCTGCGTTAGCGCGACCGTAACCGTAACCACCATGAACACGCTCAAACTCCTCAGACATTTCACCCACATGGCCATTCAGATCTCCACCCACAACTATACACTCAGAACGTGGTATGCGCTGTAGTAGGTCTTCAAACTTATTCCAAAATCCCTCCTTCTCATACTCTTGACAACCAACCTGCGGAGTGTAGGCACTGATTAGATTGGTAACATTGCCTTCAATCAAGACCTTCACCCGCAGGAGTCTGTCGTCGATCCTGTCAACCTCCAAAAGGCCGTTTTGGAATTCTTCAGACAATACTACAGCTACCCCGTTTTTCCCCGAAGGAGAACCAGAGTATACTAATTTATACCCTCGGCCTATATCACGCGACTTGTTTCCCTTCCAACGAGTTTCCTGCAGAAATGCAGCATGCACCCTGCGTCTGGTCAGCACATCGGCCAACTCAGTGCATCGTCCTGTGAGCGTTCCTATGTTCCAACTTGCAAAGCGGAGCTTTCTGGGTACTAGCGTCTTCAGCCGAGCCCGTACTTGCCCCGGTCGCCCTAGCCCACTTATAACAGGTGTAGGGCGATGTGCCTGCGCGTCGTTATGCGGCGACGCCCTAGCAGTTGTACCCAAGTTGTAATTTTTGCTACTCATTTTAAATGACGTTTCCTGGTTTTACTAGAGCGACTGCCGTCTGACCTCTTAACCCCGTAGGGAAACCAGGGGGGGCACCAGAGCCTCGTTTGTTGATTAGCAGGATGACCACGAGCAGGTGAGGTTGGTTTCAGGTCCTTAAGTTGATAGTCGGTTTGGTACTTTTAATAATATCATTTCGATCCCGTATGCTTAGCACATGATTGGTATGTCAGTATGTCGCCGCGAGATAGATTTTCCATCTTTTACAAACTATACAAAGTGCCCATGAGGACAGGGAAAAAATTCAACAGCAGATTTCTGGCCAAATTTGAAGTTTAAAATGTCATATGAAGTTTTCTGGATTCAGTCTATTTTAAGAGAAAATTTGTGTTTTTCTTAAAATCGTTTTAGAACGTTACGCTGTGATAAACGCATTTAACGCCGCAGCCACGGCATCGGTCTAAGGCGACCGGCTTAGCGGAAAACGTATGGTGCTCCTTCTCGTACCCATATCGGCATCCCGCTCCAACTCATGGATTCGCTCGCCGCTGGTCGCCTTAGACCAATGTCGTGGCCGGGCCGTTAGGAAACGATTTTGTCACCATGTTGTCTTAGTCTTGTCACACTTAATTGACGGACATCAAATAAACAAAAATATCTTTAATTACCTAGCAGATGTAAAAAAAAACTTTAAAGTGCATTTTATGCGATAGTTTGATTGATAAAATCCTTTTTTTGTGTATTAAGGCATTCAAAACATGAAAAAAAAAATATATTTTTTTCAGATTTGACCAAAACGTATTTAAAATTTTTGCGTCTTTTAGTCTCAGGAACTGTTAGATTTTTTCCCTTTCGTCGTGGGTACCTTGTATGAATAAAAGAGTGATGGATAGTCTATCGCGGCGACATATTTTCGCACTAATCCAGTGCTAAGCCTACTGATAGAACATTTTTGGCCTTTATAGGAGAGGCCTGCGTCCAGCCGTGGACGCCGTTTATAAGCTGACGATGTGTGTATTTTACCGCAATATGTAAAAGTCATCATCATCATCATCATCATCATATCAGCCGAAAGACGTCCACTGCTGAACATAGGCCTCCCCCAAAGATTGCCACAATGACCGGTCCTGCGCCACCCGCTTCCAGCGGACTCCTGCGACCTTCACCAGGTCATCGGTCCACCTTGTGGAGGGCCTACCCACGCTACGCCTTCCGGTACGTGGCCGCCACTCAAGAACCTTCCTGCCCCAACGGCCATCGGTTCTACGCGCAATGTGCCCCGCCCACTGCCACTTCAGTTTAGCGATTCGGAGAGCTATTTCGGTTACTTTGGTTTTGCTGCGGATGGTCTCATTTTTAATCCGATCACGCAGAGAGACTCCTAGCATAGCCCTCTCCTTTGCCCTTTGGGTGACTTTGAGCCTTCTTATGAGGCCCATTGTAAGCGGCCACGTTTCAGTACCGTATGTCATCACTGGCAACACACACTGATTAAAGACTTTCGTCTTCTCTATGTAAAAGTATATACTCCATAAACTCATATTTAAGTCTTGTGTTGCTTTACTGTGGCCTTGGGGAGCCGTTACGGTCGTTAATATGGTTAACTTTAAAAGTTGTTTCAAGTTAAAACGGGTTATTACCTCGTAAAAAGAAGCCAAGTGGTTTTATGTTTTAAGGTCGATTTAGACCAAACCATCCTTACTTTTAGTGTACATGCAGTGGCCATGTCTAAAGGTGGATGTAGACCAAACGAGCGAATGGTCATTCTATCCCCCACTCTACGAAATCAACGAATTACGTTTTGTGTAACGAACGAATTCCGTAGAGTGGGGATAGAATGAGCATTCGCTCGTTTAGTCTAAATCCACCTTTAGAGATGGCCACTGCATGTACACTAACCCCCTTATTCATAAACGTTTGTTAACTTAACAAGCCGCTAATAATTATTTGTCCCTTTTGCTCTTATGGACAAATTGTTAAGACCGAAAGGGACAAACAATTATTAGCGGCTTGTTAAGTTAACAAACGTTTATGAATAAGGGAGTACACAAGCAAACTTCATCATCATCAATCATCATATCAGCCGAAAGACGACTACTGCTGAACAAAGACCTCCCGGCGATCTTCATGAGATCGTCTGTACATCTTGTGGGAGGACGTCCACCCACAAGATCTTAATATCAGAATGTGTTGACTAAGAAAGTTGGTGTTTTAATTTTAAAAAATATAATATGTATAATTTGACGTCTGGAAAAGAAGTGGAACTACTAGGGAAATATAATAAGTATAAGTATAAGCTATAATTTTCAAATTCAAAAATTGTTCATAATTATGGATGTCGATAGAATAACCGATATTTCATTAAGCACTAGTGAAAAGTTCATTTTCGCTCCCGTCATTCAGGCTTTTCTGATGATGTGATGTGTATACAATTTTACGCCTTGCTTTGGGACTCAGATTTTCTACCGCGAAGCCAGTAAATCCCGCTTATGGCCAAGCGTGACGTAAAAATGATTAACTTATAAAATATAGTGTTACAAGAATGACACATGGTCTCTGCATCTTCAGTGCACCGGAGGGAACTATAACTGTGCATCTGGGTGCATTTCTGCACTCGTAAGTGCAATAAACGTGATTAACGCTGCAGTTATGACTGCATAATATGCAAGTAAACTGTTTTAATAACGGGTTTAAAAACTAAATTTTACATAAAGGCCTAGAGCATAGGTATACAGGGTGTTTTTTTTCTTTGATTTGCGTTTATTTTAAGGGAAGTTTCTTTGGGTCAATAGTTATTTGTTATACAAGGGTGCAAAGTTGTATTTTACCCGTGAGTATGAAATTGAAACACGAGCAAGCGAAAGGATTCTATAGTTGAACCACGAGCGAAGCGAGTGGTTCTAAAATAGAATCCTGAGCGCAGCGAGTGTTTTAACATACGAGAAGTAAAATACATTTGCACCCGTGTGTAACACAAAACTTTTCCCCTCACTATAGCGAGGAAACTCAAAAAAGGTAATTATTTGTTCACATTACAATCATCATCAGGTTAGTGATAATAATTTTCCAAATGCATCATGTATTTAATGCAAGATTTTGTCGCAGTAAACTTACCACGAAAAAGTAAACGCAGCACGATTTTAACACATTCCTGTAGTTGCACACCAACGCCAATGCATTATTAAATAATTCTCATTCATTATTTTTACAAAATTATAACAGAACACCCTGAAAGTTGTTTAGTTTACTATTTTTATGCGTGTTCGAGTCGGTAAATAAAGATTATAACCTATAATATTCTTTGACAATGTTGACGTTGACATTTTCTGCGTTTTGTGATTGCATCTAGTCATCTTATCATCATTCACTAAAACAATTGTTACTTATGGAATTTTAGGATTTATATGTTAAAATCATCATATTATATAAAGGTTTGTATTTTACACTAAATTCTCAAACAAATTATTTAATTATCATTAATATGGAACAATTTCCATGAGCATTTTACGTTTTGTTATTCCAAAACCAAGGTCATTACTTTGCCACACAAGTGAATAATATGCGTTTTTACACGTTCGTATTAAAGGATAAACGAGCACTTTACGAGCTAGTGAGGGGAAAATATAGTTGATTTATCTAAGAAACTCGTGTCTTAACTCTTGCCGTTATTGTGTTATTAAGAAAATAAGTTTTCCTAACTAGTGCGGAAAAGTAAAATTTGCGTGTCTTTTTAGGCACTTGTTATGAAAAAAGTCGTTCGATACACGTGTAAAAACTTATTTTTAACTCGGATGATTGTCGCCCTCGTTTCACTCGCGCTCCAACTTTCACCCTAGTCGAAAAAAAATGTTTTCACTTCTCATGCTCAAAAAGTGCACCTTTATGTCGTGCGTTGTGTTTTACTTTCCTCGCAAACGAAGTGAAAAGCAGAGTGTACAACGTAGGCATAAATGTCCATTTTTACCCTCGTCTACTATTTTGGTTTTCGCTTCGCTCAGACCAAAAAATTGCCTTATTTTAGCATTTATGTTATTCATACGGTTCTTTAACACTTAAAAAAAGACCCGTCAGCAATTCTCCCTCAATAATTATGGTGTATCGAGCTATTTGGTCCCGCCTGATGGAAAGCAGTCACCGTAGCCTATGGGCGCCTGCAACCCCAGGGGTGTCACATGCGCGTTGCCGACCCAATAAAAACTTGTACACTCCTCTTTTGAAGAACCCCTGTAAAATTTTGGCACTGACTGTACTAATAAACTGGCCGTGTGGTGACGGCAGTAAGAATACATTTGTCACCACCCCAACTCCTCCTGCGGGTGTCGCAAGAGTCGACTAAGGGTTTGAAGCATCACTGACCATTATTTGATAGAAGATTGATGATGGGCAGCAGCGTCATCATAGTGGACACATTACTGCGATCGTCAATCCGCTTCCCCAGCGTGGCGATTATGGGCATTTACCTCCTAATGCGTCTATACGCAAAAAGGTGATAGGAGATGCCTTTGTCCAGCAGTGGACTGATTATAGCTGAGCTGATAATGTGTATCGAGCGAGCTTTGTCTTCTAAAAGTCCTACAAAATATTTGTACTGTAATCTGTACTAATAAACAAGTAATTTAAGAGACAACGCCTTACAAGTTATAAGTTCAGACGGCCCATAATTCGAGGCATGGAGTTGCCAACTATAGTTCTATTGCAATTACGCGGTAGTCGTTATGTCACATACTGTGCGAGAGGGTGGGGTTGCTGTGCGAGCGGATACAACTTATTATTAAAGGATACACAATATACACATACACATACTAGCCCACCTAACGAAGACCAAAAAGCTGCCTATCGGGGGAAAAAACTCGTGTCGTGTGTAAGCGAATTTTGGCATAGTTGTAGGGAATGGTGTTTTAAACCACGTACTAAAAGTACACATTAAAGACTCTAAATATGGTCACGCATCCAGCATTTAAATCTTTTGGAATGCTCGCGAGCATCTTGTATGTGCCATACCTACTTAAACAAATGTGTTTATTTCTTTATTGTCCATCTTCTTGCTTTCTTATCTCATGACTAGAGGAAACATGTACACATTTTTTTGTAGAGAATCTTATGTAGATTACTTATGTTTTAGAACGTTTTTTGCTATAAGCCACGCCACGGTTTATTAGTTATTTACGAAAAATTAAAAATAAGGACCTTTATACACCTCTCCCCCCGTTAGCTCCATCCCTAACTTTTAGTACGTGGTTTAAAACACCATTTCCTACAACTATACCAAAATTCGATACACGAGTTTTTTCCTCTGAGTTTCCTTCGTTTGGTGCAAGTGTAAAGTTTGCAAATCAATCAATTCACTTTCGAGTATCTGTACTTAGTATTTGGTACCGACTATTTATGAAGTAAAATTCCAAATATCATAGCAACTGTAACTGCGTTATTTATAATTTATAAACGTACTTGGAAAAACACATCACGTAACTATAATTAAACGATAAAACTCACGTGTATTTATAGTTGCCGATTTCTAAGAAGGAACTTCTGAAAATTATAGATTGTCTTATTAATATGAGGGTAAAACTCATCATTTTTTCGATGGTATTAACGTCATATGAAGGGTCCACGGAAAGAACATATCTAGTTCTAAAAATCAGGGCAAATTTGTACCATAATCTATGATAGATATATTGATTTAAACTTTCACAATTCTCCCTCATATTTTAAAGACGTAAAAAGTAACGACGTAAGTAATTAAACGTAAGTTTACGCGATTAAAACTCGTTTGTCTTTAAGATAGAGATCTATGATAGAATTTATTATAGAGTAAAACCTAACACGTATCCTTTAGTTTCCAACACGTGGTAACTGTCAACTTAAGGTACTGTTTGGAATTGACGTTTAAGTTTACGTTAACTTTCAATCCATTTCACTCGTACCAATGCCGTGCAAGCGTGATGGATAAGAAGTAAATTACCTATCGAATCACGGTGTTAACCTCATCGTACGGCTACAGTTAAAGAATATAACTAGGGGTCGGAACTATGGGAACTTTAAGAAAAATTCTCAATTGGACTTGACATAGCACATACATCCATAAAATATACATATCTACACACCCACACATTGTAAGTAGAAGATTCCGAGATAGGGAATAGAATTGGATACAGATTTTTGGATAATATTCGTATTTTTCTTGTTTAAGTGTTCCGATGTGTCAAATTTAAAGTTCTGTTAAAGTTTTCCACCCATATTTCCGACCCCTATTTAATTATACTCTGTTTGGTTTGGTGTTAAAAAAAGTTAAACAATCTTCCAGTATCTTTTTACCGAAAACTACGAGTAGAAAAAAAGTTTTAGCAAATATACATAATATAACAAGGAAATACAGTGATTTACATTGTTTTTGATTCATTAAGTATAAGTACCTAGTTTGGATTTTTATATGCATTTTTCAATAAAAAGATACTGCAAGATTGTTTACCTTTTTGTAAATACCAAACCAAACAGAGTATAATTAAATAGGGGTCGTTCTATACAACGATTTGCCGGACAGCATAAAACAGTTAAACGGTACGAAATATAAACAGATGTTAAATAGTTTTCTGCTAGAGCACTGTTTTTATAGTACCAAAGAATATGTAGAGTATAATAATCGAAGAATACAATAAAATCAACCTTGTACCTCTTCTTGCCCGACAGGAGAATTTGCAAGCTCTTCACTCTGACGCCCTCGTCCTATAACAAAAGGGAAAACCCAAATAAGTTCTCGTCTAACGGCATTTCTTTTTAATAATTATTGTTTGTTGGGTAATTGTATAACATTATATAGCCGAGTAAAAAATATAGGCTTAAAACAAACATAAAGAACATACCTTGTAGTTTCGATGAATCCATGTTGATAGTCTTGAGCAAAATGATTAGCTGTTTTAGCTCACTAAATCGTTAGTTAAACGCGGGGTGCCATGTTTTTGAAGCTTGTGCGATTGCCGCCATGGCCGTTGATCAAATGAAAGATGTAGTGAAAATGGCGGAACGCGTGAACGAACGAACGAATGGAAGGGAATTATAAATTGACTTACTATTAATAAAAATGTAATAAATATGTAATAATAAATGTGTAATTTGAATTTTAATAATTTTAAAAATAATTTTGGGCTATTGTTTATATAAATTGGATAGTTTCTTGTCAAATTTCTGCATACCAGAAAGGAAACAAAATGTATAATTAATGAATTGAAATCCTTAATGATTAATGATAATAGTAATATCATATAATTACCAATTTAAAGTAAATGTATTAATTTTAATGATAAATATAGGTAGTTTGTATTTCTGTACATAATTTGCATGTCGGATGACGACAGGATACCTGCTTCCGAAACCGTGTTGTACCTACTATCTGTACTTGTATATCTGTGTGTCCTTAGCAAATAAAATATCTTTATCTTTATCTTTATCTTTATAAATATAACTGTCCCCCTGTCGTGTCGGTTCATTTTCGCTTCAGCGTATGACTGCGACTCGCTTCAAATCAGCCCAAGCCCTTAGTATTTGTCGCTGCGGAAGAGTATGAAACTTCCACGCGGGACCCTAACTTCGTTTCCGAATGATTTCCGACTACAGTAACAGTACCATGAGTTTTCAAGTAGTGGTTACGTTACCGTTTATTTGATAGGTCAATGCAGGTAAGACCGTCTATCAGGAAAGTCCGTCTAAGGGTGAAGACTCATTTATCAGCATGCGTTCGCATTTTGTCTATAGAAAATGTCAGTTTAGTATGAGACCGCGTTCAGCTTTCCGCACGCGTACGCATGCTTACACGTTTCATGCTAAACGGACAATTTTATTAGACAAAATGCGTACGCATGCTGATAAATGTGTTTTCACCCTACCAACTGATTTCTGACCCTAATTGAACAGGTTATGCCTAACTCCGTTATAGCCCTTTAATAAAAAACTGTAATGAATAACATACATTTTTCATCCTTAATTTGATTATAAGGATATTATCAATCTATTCGTGTAAGTTTTTACTCACTTTTGTTAATTGTAACAACAAAAAGCGGAAAAATACTTTGAACTCAATCTACTCAAAACTATGTTTTTTGAGTTACAGGATATAGGCATGACACGGCAGAGTATAAGACGCATATATATTATTATGACGGACTCTTCCTCAAAATAAAATATGCCGGACTTACATTTATATGTATATGTGTGTGTATACGTCGCCTAGTACCCACATAAGTGGGACTAGGTTATTTTGTGTAAGATGTCCCTAGATATTTATTTATTATTAATTGATAGGTACTTGCAAAATCATGGAACGGCTGTTGTACTATATTGGAGCGAACGAGACAAACTACTAAAGTTGACTTAACTTTACTTACTAACTCATGGCACGACTACAGCCAGCTAATAACTTCGATATTACCCCCTTTGACTAGTTTTAAAGCAACATGGATTCTCGTATGTATTTATGAGCGGCTGAAAGTTGTAAGTGCTCTTTCTCATGTTTGCTGTTAACAAAGGATTCTGCTTTAAGTCGGCTTAGTGATGCTTAGGTACAATCTTGGCGATTTAATTGGTAATAAAGACATTTTCTCATACATTCAATGAAATATTGTTGTTATGTTCCTTTTCATCACACTTTCTGTCTAAACGCGCCATTGCTTGAAGTAATAATACAGTGAAATTCCCTAGAGAGTAGAGAGTAATAGAAATGTTAGTAGGTACGTCATTTAATAATATTTTGTCTTAAAATTATAATTTTTTTCGCAAGTCTGATGAAAAATATTGTACCTATGCATCACGGTCGGTAAGCGGAATACTAACTCGAGTCATTAAAAGCCCTCCGCCTACGGCGTCCGCCTTCTAACACTCTCTTTAGTAATTCCGTACTTACCTCCCTTGATGCACAATGTATCATTATTTATCACACACACACACACTGCTGGACAAGGTGTATATTATGGACGCATTAGAAGGTTAAATCGCCGTGTGGTGACGGCAGTAAGAATACATTTGTCACCACCTCAACTCCTCCTGCTGGTGTCGTAAGAGTCGACTAAGGGATTGAAGGATTGATGGGCAGCAGCGTCATCATAGTGGACACATTACTGCGATCGCCAATCCGCTTGCCCAGGGTGGTGATTATGGGCAGTTACTTACCTCCTAATGCGTTTATACGCATAGTTAATAGGAGAAGCTTACGTCCAGCAGTGGATTATCATAGGATGCTGTTGAAACGAAAAGCAAAGCATGTATCATAGGTACCTACACAAAACGTGAAGTTTTTAAGGTTTTTGTTTTTATTAAAGCCCTTAAGGTAAGGAGTCATTCTCAAATGTCTAGATTTAGATCTAATTACCGTAGCTGATTCTTTTCCAATGCTCAATGAAATTTCTGTTCTAATGTACCTATTAATATGTCACTTTTGACACGGTATATTGTCATTTGCTTTTGTTTTTGAGAATGACCGAACTATGTTTTTTTTGCAATTCGCACTTTTGACACGGTAATTAGTCATAGGCTTTAGATTTTGAGTATGACCGAACTATGTTTTTTTTTGCAATTCGCACTTTTGACACGGTAATTTGTCATAGGCTTTAGATTTTGAGTATGACCGAACTATGTTTTTCTTGCAATTCGCACTTTTGACACGGTAATTAGTCATAGGCTTTAGATTTTGAGTATGACCGAACTATGTTTTTTTTGCAATTCGCACTTTTGACACGGTAATTTGTCATAGGCTTTAGATTTTGAGTATGACCGAACTATGTTTTTTTTTGCAATCCGCACTTTTGACACGGTAATTAGTCATAGGCTTTAGATTTTGAGTATGACCGAACTATGTTTTTTTTTGCAATACGCACTTTTGACACGGTAATTTGTCATAGGCTTTAGATTTTGAGAATGGCTGAACTATGTTTTTTTTGCAATTCGCACCAGGTATCGTAAATTTGTAAAACATACCCGTAACAAAATCCCGCATCGTACACTCGGAACCGCACCTGATACTTTATTCACGCTCGTACCTTGTTGCTGTTTGCACTGACTGTACAGTGGGCTTCGAAAAAGGACGAAATTGTAGCAAATACTCAGAATATTGTATTAATTTAAAATTTCACGACTATCACTCATATTTTAACGAGCTCGTAAACTTATGTTTACCAAAACTACCAAAACCCGAGCAGCTATAAGGTGTTACTAACATTTTCTTGCCAGTCTGCCTGCGACCTAGCATTACCTAGTACCGAGAAGTTTCATAAGTTGTGAAACATTCATAGAGAATGTTCTCTGGAATCTAAATTTAACAAATAATCAAATCAAGCCAAGACTGTACTAGATCTGCGCCTTATGTTATGATTTATATTTACTGACTTGTTTCTTATTTGCGATATAAAATAATTATTCATAACACATTTTGATAAGTTCTCATTCTCAATGGGAACTCACTATTAAATTCTCATGAAATTTCTCGGAAACTTTCGAGTATGTTCCTGCAATTTAAATAATGTTCTACAACTTGTACATTGCTACTGCGACCACGGGTACGTAACGTTATGCTAGAATCGTCAGGAAATTAATCAATTAATCATATTCGGGTCTTAAACGTAACTTTATGCAATGAAGCTTCATTTGTCGTTAAAATATTAATTACTTACAAGTTTTGATTTACTTTCTGTGTCGATGTTTGTTTATTATCAAATCTTGCCCGTTAAATTCAACCCACTTCTCGGTTCCAACCTCACATCATTACATCAGCGTATCTAAGTCCACTGATGGAAATAGGCCTCTCCTCTATTATCTACGCGTATACGCAGACGTACTAAAAGGTAAGTGCCCACAATCGCCACGCTGCACAAGCGAGCTGACGATTGCAGTAGTATATCCACTATGAGGACATTGATGACGCTGCTGCCCATCAATCAATAAATGAATGGTCATTGTCACTTCTATTCCTTAGTCGACACTTACTTACCCACGGGAAGAGTTGGAGTGGTGACAAATGTATTCTTACTGCCGTCACCACGCAGCCGAAACGACATTCTGGGTAAACGTATTATCAAACCGCGATTAGAATAAGATTCGAAAGTACTGTTGACACAACAGTGTATAAGTCAATCTGGGATATATTCGTAGTTATATATTAATGTATTCATAGTTTAAGGGCAGAGACTTGCAGACGCTAAGTTAATTAATCACTCACTACATATATAAACAACTCTTTTCTTAGTAAGTGTTGTCATTTGTTGCGTCAACAGTAGTTTCGAATCCCTTTCTGATTCCGGTTTGATAATAATCTGATACATAACGCAGTGTTTCTTCTTTGGCCTTGTAAAATTTGGCCCTTTTGTCTTAATTTGCATGACATTCTATTTTTGTTTCTGTTTTGAACCATGGTTGCTACTATTGCCGCTGACTGTACTCTACAGTTCGCTCTGTGTCCGCATTTTTCGTTTTTTGCACCAAGTTCGTTAGTTCGAAGAGTGTAATTCATTCCGTACTTGTCACAGTAAAACTATAACAGGGTTCTTAGACAAGTTGCCAATCGCTAGCGCTTAATCGTCAATTGTAAACGAAAGGCAGCTAACTGTCTTTGTCGCACTAATATGCAAGTGACAGAGAGGGAAAACTACGATACGCTACTAAGCGCTAGCGATTGGCAACTTGGCTAAGCAATAAGCATGCAGTAGTGTTTATTATACCATGATACTGTAGGTGTAGGTAAACATGGTAAGCAGTCCCCATAGCATATGCCTGTGACTCCAGAGGTCGCTGTGTAGTGACGGCAGTAAGAATACATTTGTCACCACCCCAATTCCTCCTGCGGGTGTCGTAAGAGTCGACTAAGGGATTGAAGTGTCACTGACAATTATTTGATAAAAGATTGATGATGGGCAGCAGCGTCATCATAGTGGACTCATTACTGCGAACGCCAATCCGCTTGCCCAGCGTGGCGATTATGGGTATTTACCTATTAATGCGTCTGTACTATATCAGTGGACGATCATAGGCTGATGTTGTGATGTAAAGCAAGGACTGTAAACATATTAAAACCCCGTACTCCTTTTCCGTCGTCACAGTGAATTCGTACTGTTAATGTAATTACTGTGGTACATAACCACTATATGACTTCATCGAATGTTTTATGAGGCAAGGCAGCCTACCAGCAAATATTGATTTCGAATTTCGTGGTATCGTGAATATCTGAACTCAAAAACTAGATAGGTTTTATGTTTATGTTAATTGTCGCAACTTTCTATTGTGGCCCATCCAGAGTTATTATTTAATAAACATTTTATTCATATTAAAATTTTCACAAATTGTATCGATAGTACTTACACACAATACTAATTCGGTTTGGAATGGTATTAAAAGTATTTAAAACAACAAATAATAAACATTTCACTTACACAAATACACACATTACCCAATAATTCGGTTTGGAATGGTATTAAAAGTATTTAAAATTATTTCAACATGTGAACTAAACTTTTACGCCTGTTAGTAAATTCTGAGCAACGCAATTGAAACATTAGAAACGCAACATTGCTACACGGAAATGTGTAGGAGTCCAAAAAGAGTTAATGTTTTATTGATGTTCACTATTCATAAAAATCATAGGCAGAGGGATCGGCTTTTTGGGTTCGCGGGATTTCACGTATAAAAAAATAAAATTTTATTTAACACGAGCATACTTTATGAAACAGAAATATGGCAATATAATTGAAGTTTATTTTTCAAGTTACTATAGGAGACCAGCCGGAAGAATCCAAAAAACCGATCACTGTTCATAAGGAACAAACGTTTTTTTATTTCTGCGCAAAACAAAGTTTGTCTGTTAATTGACTGTAAACGACTTATCTAAAGGTATGTACCTAGTTATCTAAAGATAGGTACCTAAATGATTGCAACGCCAGGTTTTGAGATCCATAAAACTATGTTTATTTCATTATTGTTTCCAAAATTACGTGCCTGACTGTATACCCTTGACATTCAATTGATTTAACATCGAGTTTATTAATATTAAATTAGTCGTTTTGCCCTAATTATTCGTTTCGCCTAGATTTGAATAAAAGGTCTAGTTACCTCTCTGAATATTTTATTAATTTTACAACTGGAAACAATTGTTATCGTATTTTCTATACCGAAAAGTAATTGGAGGTTTTCAATGAATTTTAATATGCTTGTTTTACAATTGTTAAATGTTAATACAGGGCAAAAGCTTGTATTAAAAACGAAGCTTTATAATAGAATTACTATTGTAGAGCGGGCTAAAAATTAAAACATATTTCTGAATTATTCAACTCTCAGTAGGTACTTAAGGTATAATAGGTACAATTACGTAGGTAACGTATATAACATTATTATAAATTCAATTTAGCACGAAAAACCACTTAGATTACAGGCATCTTCTGGGCAAACTCACTCCATCATAGGCCGCGTCTCTGCCCTTGGCTAGTCTGTGGCCATGAGTAAACCCATTTTAAATAAAAAAAGGTGATAAAATGGGACATTTTTCAAAGTTGTCTCTCACCACTTTTTTTTAATTTGGAACTTTTAATATGATTTCCACTCAGAATCGAGAGCTTTTTCGATCGTGATAATTATGTTTTTTTTTTCTACTAACAAATGGTATAGGTATTACGATCTTCACTAATATTCTAGCGGTTGCCAGCGACTGAAAGATTTACGGCGCCCGTTTACTCTCCTTGTGAACTATTCAGTACGCGTCACTCCGCTGTGAATACTACGATCTGTGGCACGGCAGTACCCCCTCTAAGTCTAGCAATTAAAGGCACGGACGTCTTTAGGGTGAATCAACATTTTTCTGTCTGTTATTACCATGGTTACGGTCGCCTGAGTCACGCTGTTTTTATGCACAATTGTGACACTTAAACTATGCAAACATGCATTTTTCTGGTGTTAATAAACCCTTTCCTTGATGGGCTATCTACAAATATGAACTATATGCATGTTTGCATAAATTAAGCAGCATAATTTTGCCTAAAACCAGCGTGACTCAGGCGACCGTAACCATGGCAATAACAGACAGAAACAAGTTCATTCAGTCAGTCAGGCCATGTTTAACCTTATGTAATTTCGCGCTAGTTAAAGCTTGAAGTCTGACATAGGCCTCCTTCAAATAGGGAGGCCGAGGCCTCCAGTGCTCAGGGCCGGGATCGAACTAGCGACCTCCTTTCTTAGAGCATTATAATATAATTACTAGTTATAGTACTATTTCTTTGGTATATGACATCCTTTGAGGATTTAGTATGGGGAGACGGTATCGCTATAACTTTCCTAACAAAACATTCTGCCAATTTCCGAGGGGGACGAGGTAGCACACATGTAAACGATCTAACTACAAATGCATTTCTTCTTCTCGTTACTACTCACGCACACTTAAACAATACCACAACACTAAGTTAAATTATCACACTAATACAGTAAAATTTCTATGCGGACACAATTTCAAACTATCGACGTAGGTGTAATCGAACCGATTAATATGGCTTTCAAGTGTCTGAAGATTATCGTATCGATATATTTTTCTAAACGTCATAGATTGGCGTGCACCTTGGTACTATATATCAGGGATCGGAAACCGTTATTATTTTCAAACCGTTACCATCCGTCAACCCCAAACCATAATCATAAAGTTTTTGTTCTCATTAACCGATACTTCTTAATGTTCTTTGACGGAACGCTTAATGGCCGATTCTGTTCTCAACGAACGGAATAATAACGGTTTTCCTAATTCTGTTGTAAGAGATGAACTGTCATGTCATGTTCTTCTTATAAAGTTTCCGTTACGGTTAATGTTCTTTCAAACGTTTTTGGCCGCGAACGCTACGTTTAGTGTTCTTGGGAACGGAATAATAGTGGTTTTCCTGTCAAAATTGATTTGAACAAATAGACAATCACATGTGGTGCCTATTCTCCGATTAATCGAGATTGAATGTCGTATGGCTTGTATAAGGAAAACGTATTGAAATGACGTTTCGTGTCGTTTACTATTTTAATATTTATGGATACTGGAATAGAGACCCACTAGCATTTTAAAATCTGTTCCAAATTTAAACGCATAACCGAACGTAGTTAAGGAAAAAGGACGCAATACACTACAATCTGCCAATTTGTTTTAAATCCTATGTCAAAAGGAAAAGCCATCAATTTAAGTGACAAAGTGGCACCTTTTCGTTCACCTTTTCACCGCCACGTCAAAAAATAAAAGCGAGCAACACACGCCAAGCAACAAATTGCATGTAAACAACTAACTCAACAAAGTAAGTATCAGCTTCGTAGTGTTAAACGAACATATATTTTATCAGTTATATCAATTCATTGGCGGCGAAAAAATGTCCTTACCTACTGTTATCAGGAGGTAATGTTATGATTACAGTCACGTTAATTCCTATAGCAAGGCTAGCATATCTTGTGTTTAACATCAACTTGCCGCCACACTTCTCTTTTTAATCTATACAATTGAAAAAAGACGCGTAGCTGCGAGTTGCTTATTAATGCAGATTTCTTTAAGTTTGGCAACAGAGTTTGCAATCTGTCACCAACCTCTTTTGAGAAACTGAACTTGCTTTTCAAAAGAGGTCGATAGATCTGAGTCCGTAGCTATGTTAGCTAACGTGACAATCGCTACGCTACGCTGAGCAGGTAGTGTATCGTAGTTTTCTCTCTGTCACTCTTTCTTATTGGTGTGACGAAGACAGTTGAGTTTCGTTCGCGACTGAATGTTAGCGATTGGCATATTGGCTACACAACCTGTTCGTTACAAAAATAGCTAAATATAATCATTTCATCGCCAACACAGTTAACTAATGTGTCTTGATGTTTTATGAATAAGGCAATTGGACTGGATGCGTGTAAGAGTTACGAATAAATGCAATGTCATTTGCAGACACCAATAAACTAACATGTTTTACCACAAAAATCAACTATATTCCAAATAGCTGACTGTGAGACTGGTGACTTGCTTCAAACCTTTTCAACGCCACGTAAAACTATAAAAGCTAAATTTGAACTTTACGCACTTGTATAGTTACATATTATTTTGTGGATTGTGACTTACAAATAGTCTTTGGCGTTGAAACTCTCTTGTTAATCAGTACCTACCAATATATCAGTCATTGTCCAATCTAATTGAAACCTTGTGGACGGCGATAACGGTTATGTTGGTTACACTGTTTCAACGCCAAAGACCGATATACAAGTCACAGATCAATAGAGACCTAGTCGCATTTGCTTATAGTTTTTGACAAATTCCTTTGTGACACTTTGGTGGCGTGGATGGAGTGACAGCTGCTGTTTTTGCCGTGGCATTGAAAAGGTTAGTGTTATGATTCAGTGCGACAATATGTCGCCGCGAGATAGATTATCCATCTCCCTTTTATTCATATTGTTGGTAAAAGATAGAAAATCTATACATGTAGCGATAACATACTGACATAGCAATCATGTGCTAAGCGTACAGTACAGTTCGAGAAATATAAATTGAACGTTTATTTTTACTATAACGTAGGTAGAAAGTTACCAATTTATATTTCACGAACTATACTCTCAGTCGTCGTATGTCAAGTTCTTAAATTGATGCCGTTCTGATTGTGTCACAGTATTTTTTATAGTTAGCATATAGTATAGCAAGATAGTAGTTAGAGCAACACACCCAAAGAAGATGTTGACGAAGGCTTAAATGAGCAATATAAAATAGACAATACAACAAATTACCAAAGTTGATATAGTTGACCCCAGTTAAAATGACGAATCAAGAATGGGTGACAAAGACAGATCGGGACCAATTCAAGATTTTAAGAAAAAACAATTGAGACGTCACTGAAAATAAAACTAAGGCTGCGTTTCACCAAACTTTTATTCGAAGAATAACGCTTTCTCTCAGATATATATGTAGTGCTAAAGTACTATGGAGATTTGACATGACTATTCGAAAATAAGCGTTATATTTCGAATCAAAGTTTGGTCAAATCGACTAAGTGAAACACGTACACGGTCCAGAATCGAAATCTTTGATAGAGTTAACTGGGTTGGCGTGTGTACCTACTAAAACTAAAAAAGGAAAAAGACTATATATATTAATATTTATTTATTCGTGGTTAGCTTGGTCTTCCACATTCCAGCGTTTCACCGCTGCCGCTGGAGTCGGCATATGACCGCAGCCGATCTGATGATAACGGGTACTTTTGCGCACTGAGGTTGCAACGCAACAAATACTCATCACTGCTATCTCAAAGGGAAAAGGATTCTTGCTATATCAAAGGGTTCCAGGATGGCTGGCACATACGCGGGTTAGGTCCTCTGGCATGGCATCTTCCACTTTCTTCTATGCTGGTATACCAAGGCATCCATTCAGGTGTCTTAATATCAAAGGGTCCATGGTATCTAAGGCTGTGGATCACGGCACCTCATTAGTTTGATTTGAGCGATTAAGTATGAAACACCATTATATAAGTGATACGTAGGCTTAGGACTTTTCATAGCATATCGTGGTTCTAAAATCCTTGGAGCCGCTGTGTGTAAAATTTGCGAAGTCAAAGTATATTGTAATATTAAATATAGGTAATGATTTATACCTACTGTCACATCATTACTGAATTAATTTTATTCGAACGTAATTAATTTTAAAAAACGAACTTGATTTCATAAAAAGTGCATACGAAATTAGTTACCTATAGCAGAAACCATAAAAAAATTAGACTATTAGTGTTCAAAACAAACTAGAAAAAGTCTTAAATCGGAAATAGTGATGAAAATGGCGAAAGTATCATGTTGTTATTCTCGAAAGGTTCGAATCTTTCGTATAAATTACATGTAACTTCCGAACAAGAAACAAAACTGACGTTACCTTTGAAGTAAATAGACTTCACTTCACGTTGACATCACATAGAGCATAGATTAATGATTCCAATTTATAAATATTTTATCATAATTAATAATTTAAACTGTTTCAAACTGTTTCTTGTCAACTGATATTGAGATTTAGTCTGAGCAAAATGAAAAGTCACGTGTTTGTACGAGAGCCAATACATTCGGAGTATCATAACTCAATAAAATAATGCGAAAAAAAAAGTATTTTACTCGTAAAACACTGAAAGATGCGAAAGGTTTAATCATAACTCTGTAACGAAAGATGATACTGTATTTTTGTTCTTTCGTGTTATTTTCATACCTAATCAGAACCCTGATTTCTATGACATAATGTAGGTACCATAATAAAGAAATACCACGATACCTCGAGAACACGACATTAACGACGTTTATTTTTGACACACAAAAGAACTTAAAGATAAGACTAAGATTAAGGACCGGACTATTTTTTGGTGAGTTGAAAGGATGTCACAAAAAAAAATCATAAATTTATTCTCACTAACTTTTACCTGCAGATGTGTAATGCACGTGATAAAAAAAAATCAAGCTTTCAATATAAATTTACTTAATGCCACTCAAGGAATAGCTTAGGAGTAAACGTAAAGTCAAACTTGCACTATTTTTTTTCCAAGACACCCAATCGAAAAACCTTCTTGGCTTATGATCGGACTAGTATCTCATTTCAATTCTAAAGTAAGGAGTAAAAGGTGCATAGCTTCCTGTTAAAGATGAAATCTAAAAAATTTCTCGAAAAACTAACTTTTTTTTTAAACGTTCGTAGCTCAGGACTGATGCGGCTGAGCGAGAGTGAGAGGGGCGGGGTGAAATGGTGTCATGCATAATATAGCAAGTGAGGAAAAAATACTACTATTTCAGTAGTTATTTCGGTCATCCGATCTTAGCCGGGTGTACCTTAAGTCGTATAAGTCGACCAACGTCAGTTTTGTTTTTTGTTTGGAAGTTACATGTAATTTATACGAAAGATTCGAAACTTTCGAGAAAAACAACATGATACTTTCGCCATTTATCATCTAAGACCGATCTAAGACTTTTTCTAGTTTGTCTTGAACCTAATTTTCTAGTTTTTTTATGGTTTCTGATATAACTAATTTCGTACGCACTTTTTATGAAATCAAGTTCGATTTTTAAAAATAATTATGTTCGATCAAAATTAATTCATAACGATGTGACAGTAGATATAAATCATTAGGTATATTTAATATTACAGTATACTTTGACTTCGAAAATTTTACACATAGCGGCTCCATGGATTTTAGAACCACGATATGCTATGAAAAGTCCTAAGCCTAATTATAATATTGCGGCAGCAAAATATTTGGCCAGCGTTGGGATCACGCAAAATAGGCACGTTAGATGTCGAGTTGCGAAAAATGGCGAGAATACAATATCAAACAACCGGCCAAGACCATGTCGGGCCATGCTCAGTATAGGGTTCCGTAGTTATTCGAAAACGGCTGGGCCGATTACGTTCGAAATGGTTTTTTTTTTAAGCCCACAGCCCACCAAAGTTTTTATTCTACCACTTTGTTAGCATAATTAATATGTATACCTGTACCAAATTCTAGTACTAACGGCCACTGAGCTATGCTGCGGACAGACAGACGGACATGGCTAAACTATAAGGGTTTTTTGTTTACTACGAAATCCTAAAAATAGCGCATGAGGAAAAAAACCGGCCAAGTGCATGTGTATCCATGCTCAGTATAGCGTTCCGTAGTTGGTCGAAACTGGCTAGACCAATTATGTTCAGGATAGTTAGTATTATCTATCAGCATTCCTTAAGCCAAATTGTAAGATATTTTTCATATTTTTCGAAATAGTGAATTTGGAAAATACCTTTACTCTTTTTGAAATACCTATTCACGGATGCCCCACATTGTATTCACGTGTAGAGGAGGAACTCCAATAGTTTTTTTTTTGGATATTTATTATTCGAGTTTGTCGGCTTAACTAATATGTATACCTACAACAAATTGTAAATGGTCACTGATCTAAGCAATGGGCGGACAGACAGACGGACAAACGCACGAAACGATAGATGAAGACTGATAGAGCGCTGGCACACTCTAGTACCATGCTAAGAAGAGTATGCTGACGGATAGACAGACGGACTAACGGACAGACAAACGGACATGGCGAAATTATAAGGGTTTTTTATTTTTTTATTTTAACTTTGCCCGATCATAACTAGTTTTTTTTAACGAAAAAGTGTTAACGCTTTCACAGCCAGTAACAAAAAAGCTCGTTTAAATTGGAATTCTAAAATGTTGTTAACAGAGTTCTTAATCACAATTGCGGAAATAACGCATAATTTATTTTTATTTTTTGTTACTGGACATTGTTTTTTTTTGTGATTATTAAGAATTATTTCTATGTCTAGACGGATCCAAGGATAGATGGACGGAAAGAAGGATTAACCAACAGATAGATAGACAGTCAGACGGACGGACGAACAGACAGACTGTAAAAGTACTTACACCCAGAATAATTAAAAAGGCAATCATTTCAAGTAATATCCGGTCGAAATATGTTTCTTTGCAGAAATAAACGGGCAGACAAACATACAGACACCGGATGGACAGATGAACAGACAGACAGACAGACAGACATACAGACAGACAGACGTACATGGCGAAAATGTAAGGGTTCCTAATTTACTACAGAACCCTAAAAAGTACTTGCAGCCAGAATAATTGAAAAGGCAACCATTTTAAATAATATCCGGTCGAAATATGTTTCTTTGCAGAAATAAACGGTTGGACACACGGACGGACAGACATATAGACCGACAGACAAACAGACGGATGGACAGATGATCAGACAGACAGACATACAGACACACAGACAGACAGACAGACACACACACACAGACATATAGACAGAAAGACCGACAGATGAACAGACAGACAAACAGACAGACAGACGGAAAGATCGACAGATGAACAGACAGACAGACGGACAGACCGTCAGACAGACAAACAGACAGACAGACCGTCAGACAGACAGACATTTCAAGTAATATCCGGTCGAAATATGTTTCTTTGCAGATATAAACGGGCAGACAGACGGACGGACAGACAGACGGACCGACAGACAGACAGACAGACGGACATGGCGAAAATGTAAGGGTTCCTAATTTACTACAGAACCCTAAAAATTACTTACAGCCAGAATAATTGAAAAGGCAACCATTTTAAATAATATCCGGTCGAAATATGTTTCTTTGCAGAAATAAACGGTTGGACACACGGACGGACAGACATACAGACCGACAGAAAAACAAACAGACGGATGGACAGATGAACAGACAGACAGACAGACATACAGACAGACAGACGGACATGGCGAAAATGTAAGGGTTCCTAATTTACTACAGAACCCTAAAAAGTACTTACAGCCAGAATAATTGAAAAGGCAACCATTTTAAATAATATCCGGTCGAAATATGTTTCTTTGCAGAAATAAAAGGTTGGACACACGGACGGACAGACATACAGACCGACAGGCAAACAAACAGACGGATGGACAGATGAACAGACAGACAGACATACAGACACACAGACAGACAGACAGACACACACACAGACATATAGACAGAAAGACCGACAGATGAACAGACAGACAGACGGAAAGATCGACAGATGAACAGACAGACCGTCAGACAGACAGACGGAAAGATCGACAGATGAACAGACAGACAGACGGACAGACCGTTAGACAGACAAACAGACAGACAGACAGACGGAAAGCCCGACAGATGAACAGACAGACAGATGGACAGACCGCCGGATAGACAGACAGACAGACACACGGACAGATAGACAGAAAGATCGACAGATGAACAAACAGACAGACGGACAGACCGTCAGACAGACAGACAGACAGACGGAAAGATTGACAGATGAACAGACAGACAGACGGACAGACCGTCAGACAGACAGACATTTAAAGTAATCTGGTCGAAATATGTTTCTTTGCAGATATAAACGGGCAGACAGACGGACGGACAGACAGACGGACCGACAGACTAACAGACAGACAACGGATGGACAGATGAACAGACAGACAGACAGACAGACAGACATACAGACAGACAGACGGACATGGCGAAAATGTAAGGGTTCCTAATTTACTACAGAACCCTTAAAAGTACTTACAGCCAGAATAATTGAAAAGGCAACCATTCTAAATAATATCCGGTCGAAATATGTTTATTTGTAGAAATAAACGGTTGGACAGACGGACGGACAGACATACAGACCGACAGACAAAGAGACGGATGGACAGATGAACAGACAAACAGACATACACACACACAGACAGACAGACAGACACACAGACACACAGACAGATAGACAGAAAGATGGACAGATGAACAGACAGATAGACGGACAGACCGTCAGACAGACAGACAGACGGAAAGACCGACAGATGAACGGACAGACAGACGGACAGACCGTCAGACAAACAGACAGACAGACAAAGGGATGAACAGATGAACAGACAGACATACATACATACAGACAGACAGACATTTCAAGTAATATCCGGGCGAAATATGCATGTTTCTTTGCAGAAATAAACGGGCAGACAGACATACCGACATACAAACAGACGGACAACAGATGGACAGATGAACAGACAGACAGACAGACATACAGACAGACGGACATGGCGAATCTGTAAGGGTTCCTAATTTACTACAGAACCCTAAAAAGTACTTACACCCAGAATAATTAAAAAGGCAACCATTTCAAGTAATAACCGGTCAAAATATGTTTCTTTGCGGAAACAAACGGACGGACAGACGGACGTACAGATAGTCAGTCCGTTCAGATAGACAGACACACAGACAGAGAGACAAACAGACAGACAGAAAGATAGGCAGATGAACAGACAGACAGACGGACAGACCATCAGACAGACAGACTTACAAACAGACAGACAGACATACAGACAGACAGAGGGAGCCAAAATGCAAGGGTTCCTAATTTACTACAGAATCCTAAAAAGTACTTACACCCAGAATAATTGAGAAAGCAATAATTTTGAGCAATCAAACGGACGGACAGACAGACATGCAGACAGACCGACAAACAGACTGACAGACAGACAAACATACAGACAGCCATACAGACAGACAGGTGGATGGACATGGCGAATCTGTAAGAGTTTCTAATTTTCTACAGAACCCTAAGAAATACACCCAGAATAATTGTAAAAGCAATCATTTCGAATACTACGAGTATCTGGTCGAAACATGTTTCTTTGCGGAAACAAACGACCGGATAGACAATCAGACAGGCAGTTAAACAAACAAACATACAGACAGACGGATGGACAGATAAACAGAAAATATACTTTCATTCGCAAAATAAATGTTCGTTTAAATTTGAACTTTACTATGATGTCAATAGAGTTCAAGCTCACAACTGCGAAAGTAACGAGCTAAGCCGAGGTTAGACCAGGGTCGCGTTTTATAAAGTTTCATTTAAGCTTTGTAAACTTGCGGCAATAACTTGCAAGTGTAAACTCAGCTTTAGGTTCGTGATCGGCTTGCAAAGGGTTAAGAAGTACACGAGGCACAAGTAGTAGAGGAGTGTATTTTCAAAAGGGCTTATTTCCACTCTTGCAATAAGGGTTATTTTTTCTATGTTTCCATAAGATAAATTATCTCTATTGACAAAGTGGAAATAAGCCCTTTTGAGAAGACATTCCACAGTTACGATATAATGATTTCATAACAAAACAAAATACATAATTGTGGGACAAAGTCATTTTGCGTCCAGCGGAATGTAGCCAGCAACACCATATTGCTTTGAGGATTTAGTAATGGAGTCGGCTTCATATCGTTTCCCCTCTGCCAAAGACTTTGGCCAAGAATTTGTACATTGACCAAACCTGTTTATAAAAACTATTTCATTAATCGATTCTTCGCAGTCTTGTAATCGTTATGTACCCGTAACAAGCTCCGTCAAAATGCCTGTATGTGCTATGTATGGATTCAAAACTCGTTAAAATACATCATGTATACAAAATATGCGATACCATTTCATATCTTGCCTTTATTTGTTTATATTACAACATTTTATTACATAAAATTGTTCAAGAAAATCAAGTACCAGCGAATCGATAGCAAAATCGGTTTCAAAAATATCGCACACAATTCGTATTTTCATTTTTGACTGATGGAGAAAGTTTGACATTTATTGTATTCTCGTATTTAAGGTTAATAAGGTCTACCCATCTTTAAATTTTGTAGGAAATATCAGACTTAGTGAATCAAGTAAGACAGAAGACTCTGCCTTGGTCTAATGTTAAGCTTATATGTGAGCCAATAAGGTTGAATATTTATTGCGCTTATTTGGAATACGTATTACGCGCGAAAATACATAGTGATGTGAACGTTACTCTTTATGACACAATGTCGAGAGTAGGTATAAAATGTCGAGATACGGACACTTGTGTTTACGTATATTAGTGTTCTCACAGTAAGTAAATAAAAACACAGTCTTATCGAATTCAATAACTTCATTTTTACAAGTGCTACTTAACGCTAGTTGGACCTATAATTATTACTCGTATAAATTGTATTTAGGTACTTACTAAAATATCACTAAGGAATATCAATATCACCGGCCTTATTGCACAAACTTGTATGTATACGCACCTACGCAACTTGTACCTACGCACTTGTATTCAAATTGTATCCTTACTAGTATTCACAATTAAGCCTCAGTGAGTTTTACCCCAGCTAACTAAAACTTTCTTACTACAACAAAATAAATAATACTCATATGTACACTCGTATGGACATACATTGTTTTCTTTCACAACCGCTAATTAATATTATTTATTAAATATTATAATTGATTTACGGATTTCGAAATGCACGTGATTGACCGAGACTTTCCTTACAGTTACAGCCTTCGTAGTCAAAGATCGCGATAAACGAAAACATAATCAATTGAAGTAGGTTAATGGCAAGACATTCAGGCGGTTTTGTATTAAAATTGGTTGATTAATTAATAACTGTTACTAATTGTCTGTTTACTTTTATTTAAATACTCAAAACAACAATATATAGTACCAAGGTGCACGCCAATCTATGACGTTTAGAAAAATATATCGATACGATAATCTTCAGACACTTGAAAGCCATATTAATCGGTTCGATTACACCTACGTCGATAGTTTGAAATTGTGTCCGCATAGAAATTTTACTGTATTAGTGTGATAATTTAACTTAGTGTTGTGGTATTGTTTAAGTGTGCGTGAGTAGTAACGAGAAGAAGAAATGCATTTGTAGTTAGATCGTTTACATGTGTGCTACCTCGTCCCCCTCGGAAATTGGCAGAATGTTTTGTTAGGAAAGTTATAGCGATACCGTCTCCCCATACTAAATCCTCAAAGCCATATTGCTAGTTGTGCTAAGCTCACCTGACGCCAATAGAACGCGACTCCAAGCATAGGGGTTCCATTAAGGGAAATAATAGGAACTGCAACTGTCTCCTTGAGCAATTCACGTATCGTACCTATCACTATGTTGACTATTCCAGACGAGTGGGATGCACCCATAACTACGTAGGTAATAGGAGTATGATGCAGGTTATTATAGTAAGTATATATATTTAATTACCAAGGAGCTGAACCCATATTACAAGCCAGGTGCCGGTAGTAGACCAACATCGGGCGTCTTACTCCTCCGTCTTACCTCCTTCTCATTAAACTCTAAAATTAACATAGAAAGAAATATCTACTAATCAGAAAGTTCACAAACTTACCATTATAAACACATCAGCTTAACTTAATACTCAAAACTTAAATGATAATTAAATATGAACATTATGTCGGAAAAAACATTGACATATCAGTCAACAACTCGTTGTCAGGTAACCAATTTCCAGGCAAGTTCCCGTCGACGGCGCTAGGAGGCGCCAGAATTGCTAGCACATATTGCATCCTTTCACTTAATTCAATTTAAACCTTTTTCATCATGCGGCCAATATCACACGTCAAACCTAAATGGCTAATCAAATGAAATAAAAATACGAACTATATTCGTGTGGAAAAGAGAGAGCGAGTGGCGGCATGTTTACGTCATCGCGAACAGTTTAATAATGGTTCACGGAACTTTATTTTTCGTTCATCTGTAGTAACGGTAACCAGAAAAGTTTTGTTCTTTCATATAAATCATATAATGTTCTTGTCAAAACCGTTATGTGAAAGAACGAAATTTTTCCGTTCATCTTGAATATTGTGAACCAGAAATATTGTGTTCATTTACAAAACCGTTACCGTATTTAACCGTTACTAATACGAACGGAATTTATAACGGTTAAAGAACAATATCAAATGGTTAATGAAGAACGGTTCCGATCCCTGCTATATATTGTTGTTTTGAGTATTTAAATAAAAGTAAACAGACAATTAGTAACAGTTATTAATTAATCAACCAATTTTAATACAAAACCGCCTGAATGTCTTGCCATTAACCTACTTCAATTGATTATGTTTTCGTTTATCGCGATCTTTGACTACGAAGGCTGTAACTGTAAGGAAAGTCTCGGTCAATCACGTGCATTTCGAAATCCGTAAATCAATTATAATATTTAATAAATAATATTAATTAGCGGTTGTGAAAGAAAACAATGTATGTCCATACGAGTGTACATATGAGTATTATTTATTTTGTTGTAGTAAGAAAGTTTTAGTTAGCTGGGGTAAAACTCACTGAGGCTTAATTGTGAATACTAGTAAGGATACAATTTGAATACAAGTGCGTAGGTACAAGTTGCGTAGGTGCGTATACATACAAGTTTTTGCAATAAGGCCGGTGATATTGATATTCCTTAGTGATATTTTAGTAAGTACCTAAATACAATTTATACGAGTAATAATTATAGGTCCAACTAGCGTTAAGTAGCACTTGTAAAAATGAAGTTATTGAATTCGATAAGACTGTGTTTTTATTTACTTACTGTGAGAACACTAATATACGTAAACACAAGTGTCCGTATCTCGACATTTTATACCTACTCTCGACATTGTGTCATAAAGAGTAACGTTCACATCACTATGTATTTTCGCGCGTAATACGTATTCCAAATAAGCGCAATAAATATTCAACCTTATTGGCTCACATATAAGCTTAACATTAGACCAAGGCAGAGTCTTCTGTCTTACTTGATTCACTAAGTCTGATATTTCCTACAAAATTTAAAGATGGGTAGACCTTATTAACCTTAAATACGAGAATACAATAAATGTCAAACTTTCTCCATCAGTCAAAAATGAAAATACGAATTGTGTGCGATATTTTTGAAACCGATTTTGCTATCGATTCGCTGGTACTTGATTTTCTTGAACAATTTTATGTAATAAAATGTTGTAATATAAACAAATAAAGGCAAGATATGAAATGGTATCGCATATTTTGTATACATGATGTATTTTAACGAGTTTTGAATCCATACATAGCACATACAGGCATTTTGACGGAGCTTGTTACGGGTACATAACGATTACAAGACTGCGAAGAATCGATTAATGAAATAGTTTTTATAAACAGGTTTGGTCAAAGTACAAATTCTTGGCCAAAGTCTTTGGCAGAGGGGAAACGATATGAAGCCGACTCCATTACTAAATCCTCAAAGATGACATCCAATATTTAAAATTGAGAAAAGTTGCAGTTTATTCAACCGTACTTAATCAGAGGCAAAATACGAGTGTTTTTATGAAACGCTGCTGCCCAAAATTACAAGTAATTATAGGTGTCACATATTGGTCAACACATAACACTGCTACTGCACCTAGCGTCAACAAGGACATATATACACGTCTCATCTTACTGTAGCGTAGATTCGTTATCGCATCCATCTCTTGCCGGCAAATTAAGCTGCATGCGGGCATATCTCGGATACAACGTCACCTATGTGATTGCACAGTCATAAGCGGAGCGGAAGCGGAAGCAGGTCATACATACGTAAGCGATTTATTAAAAACGTCACATTTTCTCGCTTGCCATAAGGGCGCTTAGACATTTATAAGATATCCTAAGATATTTATTTATTATTAAATTCGTACAAAGATAGAAATTAATTCTGTCTTTACGGTGCTGTGCTGACGCTTACGCTAAATATAAAAAAATTTACATACGTTAAGAATCAAAAGTGGATTTCGTAATTTAACGTAACTCACAAATTGAAATCGAATGGCGTTTGAGCCATACATTGCAAGTGAAGGTACAAAGAAAGTTTTCAAGTATTATTAGTTAATAATAATGCGTATTATGGTCCATTTTCGTAAAAGCCCAGGTCATAGTAACACACTGTATTTCAGACTGAAATGTTTATGTTTGTAATTGCGTACTCTTACGTACGTTTACAGCACATGACCATATAGGTGATATATTTTGGACAACACATAACACTGCTACTGCATCTAGTATCAACAAGGACATATATACACGTTTCATCTTAAGGTGCATGCAGACCAAAAGAGTATTCGCTGTTCTATCCCCATACTCTACAAAATTCGATCGTTAAGGTGCGTTCAGACCAAAAGAGCATTCGCTGTTCTATCCCGCGCTCTATGAAATTCGATCATTATACAAAACGTGATTGGTTGATTTCGTAGAGCGGGGGATAGAACAGCGAATGCTCTTTTGGTCTGAAGAACGCACCTTTACATGAAACGTGATTCGATGATTTCGTAAAGTGGGGGATAGAATAGCGAATGCTCTTTTGGTCTGCATGCATAATTACTTTAGCGTAGATTCGTTATCGCATCCATCTCTTGCCGGCAAATTAAGCTGCATGAGGGCATATCTCGGATACAACGTCACCTATGTGATTGTACAGTCATAAGCGGAGCGGGAGCGGAAGCGGGTCTTACATACGTGAGCGATTTAGTAAAAACGTTACATTTTTTTTTATTTGAAATAGGCGTACTCATGGCCACAGACTAGCCAAGGGCAGAGACGTGGCCTACGATGGAGTGAGTTTGCCCATTTTCTCACTTGCGATAAGGGCGCTAAGGCACTGGTCTCACCGCGAGCTACTAAGCTATGAACTATCAGCTATAAACGCAAACAAAAGATACGCACTCCCGTGTAAATATAAGAGACACGGCGATACTCGCCCGGCGGTGATAGCTGGGCCGGGCGAGTATCGCCGTGTCTCTTATATTTACAAGGGAGTGCGTATCTTTTGTTCGCGTTTATAGCCAATAGTTCATACTCGTAGCTTAGTAGCTCGCGGTGAGACCAGTGTCTTAGACATTTATAAAATTCGTACAAAGTTAAAAATAATTCAGTCCTTATGGTAAGCGACTGTGGGACGTTTTTACTTGATTACATAATTATAGTTCTAATACGAATATACAGTTCGATCTTTACCCGCTCTATGGAATGGTGTTTATAAAATATTGATATTTAAAAAGAATGTTGAGACACGTTAACAAACTTTTTCCCCTAACTAGCTCGTAAAGCGCTCGTTTATCCTTTAATACGAGCGGGTAAAAACGCTTTTTACCAACTTGTGAATAAAGTAATTTGACATTGCTCTAATTCCTATAGCCTACTGCCTAGTATAAGTGGATCTGTATGACCGTAGTAAACATGCGCAATCGGAGCTCACATGTTAAATTGGTCGTTCTCATGGGTGACTTTGTAAGCCATTGGCTATATTTAAGTTCCAGAAGTAACTCTATTCTACGATACGTTTCGACATTGAGTGTTAAATTGTTTCTTTAAGTTAATTTACATTTGGATGAGATTTGTAATCATAATAATATTTCCTCGCGATAGTGAGGGGAAAAAAGTTGTATTACACTTGGCGGCAAAGTTTGTTCAACTCTCGTGCCTTGAGACCTTCGCAGTGCTCAAGATTCCAATTTTTTAACCACTCGCTACGCTCGTGGCTCAATTTTGGAATCTTTCGCTAGCTCTGGTCTCAATAATGGCACGACAGTTAAACAACAACTTTGCCCCCTTGTATAATAAATAACTATTTGCCAGTTTATTAAGTTGCATACAATTCTATTGAACGTAGGACAATATTTTATTGCGATTTTGCAAATAGTGAACACATAATCGTATTGCCTTTTTAGGTGCCGTTGGTGTTATGTTATGGTACAGTCGGGCTCAAAATTGCATGGACAGTTTATGAACGAATTCATTCATAAATCGTCCATGCAATTCTGAATGCCACTGTACATAGGTAAAATTTGTTTTACCTTTGGGCCGGCTTGATTGGAAACCTCGAATTCTCAACCACCACGTCCGCCATCTTAAGGCTTTCACGCTTACACGAACGAAATTCAATTTCAGAGGCTCGCTGTATTCTGTAGCCTGTTATTTCAGTCATAGTCAAAGGCGGTTTCAAATTGAAATTGTTAGCAAATTTGCCTGTTTTCTGTTTTGTGTCAGTTGGTTTAGGAATAAAGAGCGTTCGCATTTCATCCGGAATTCAGTTCCTTTTTTACCGATTAAAAAAGGAGGTTCTCGAAGTATACAGGAGCATAGGAATAGCGGGATAACTTAATTAAAAGGCCAATGCACGTCCGTTCGTATTAAAATATTCGAAAGACAAGTTTAAACTAACACTGCCACCGAATTATGACATAAATAGTACATTATATCAAAGCCCGGAAAAATAAGGATTTCCGTTGAAAATGTTGAAAAAGTTGGGCGAGCGAGGCCGGATAGGTAGCGAGGCCGGGAATCCGTTTTCACGTCGAGGCATGTATAGTGCTTTTCTCAAATATACAAAGTAATACAAAAAATTACAATTTTGTCCAATTTAAAAAAAAAAGTTACTATAAAAGTGTTATGAAATTCCATATCTATCCCAGTAGAGTTAGTGCGCCCTAAAAGCAAGATTTCATTGCATCTTTGAGAAACATATTTAATAAAATTTAAACCTACCCGTCAGTTCCATGTCCGAGTGATCAGCTGTAACTAAATGATTTATTACGTATTTGTAGAATAAAAGTTGTAATAGTACATTTCCTAACTAGTGCGGGAAAACTTTTTTTCGGCGAGGGTGGAAGTTGGAGCCCGAGTGAAACGAGGGCGACAATCACTCGAGTTACGCGAAGCGTGTGCAAAGTTCGTTTTTGCGCACTAGTTAGGAAAACTGTAGTTATTTACTTTTTTAAAACGTATTAAATACGTATTATTATAATACTGTTTCGAAGAAATAACTAGGATACCTACAAAGAAAATTGCCAACTGTAAATTCTTATCGATAAAGTTACTTGTATTTCTGCAGTGCCCGGAATTCATGAAAATATTCATCGAACCGTTCTCAGAGTATTATCGACATAAAAACAGGTTGCATTAAACATGTATAAACTTAGTATTAAGTTAGCGGAAGTTTCGCAGGCGGTAAGTTAGGCGATAGCAAAGATAGAAACAGTAGGTCGATTTTATTTTATTTTATTATAAAATTTATAATCACTTTACCTCGATATTTTTCTCGTAGAAACGAAAGATTGGCAAAATTAGTCATCGACAGAACTGTTATCGATAAGTCTCATAGTGGTCGATAAAAAAATACAAATAAATAAATTGTACATTCAGGTTTAAAACTTTATTTGAGATTTAGGTTTAAACTACATTAAAACTATTAAGTTAATAAAAAAATACCTAAATAATACAAAATCTAACGTTAACATAACTTATAAAAATAAAACACATAAAACTATGGAATATATCTATAATATAAAACAAATTCAATATAATGAATAAAACAAACTAACATAAATTAATCGAAAAGTCCGCCACGAGTTGTACCTGGAGCGAAAGTGCCCATCACACTAGCCGCGTTGCCACGTTGAATGGCGATGGATAACCTTTGCGATGGATGATAAATACATTGAATAAGTAAATAATTTAATAACATTACAAGAATGCGGCAGTGGGCGGGGCACATTGCGCGTAGAACCGATGGCCGTTGGGGCGGAAAGGTTCTTGAGTGGCGGCCACGTACCGGAAGGCGTAGCGTGGGTAGGCCCCCCACAAGGTGGACTGATGACCTGGTGAAGGTCGCAGGAGTCCGCTGGATGCGGGTGGCGCAGGACCGGTCATTGTGGCAATATTTGGGAGAGGCCTATGTTCAGCAGTGGACGTCTTTCGGCTGATATGATGATGATGATGATGATGATGATGATGATGATGATGATGATGACAAGAATGTAATTCATACCAGCTCAAAATCATACATTATTTTTCTCTAACTTTGTATTTAGTACCCATCAAATAACAAAGACTAATAAACGTACACGTACCGAAAGGCGCAGCGTGGGTAACCCCCCACAAGGTGGACTGCTTTTTTTTATGTTGGCACAACAAAGTGGCTCCACTCCACCTGATCGTAAGTGAAAAGTAGAGCCCAAATCGCGGCGGCAACGAACAGGAGACAATCAGTAACCTGTTAGTTGCCACCGCCTTGCTGGCCCGCTAGATGCTTCTTCACGCTTCGTTTAAAGGGTCCCAACTTATAGGTATGCGGATAGATGAACAATTCATAGCGGCTTGTTAAGTTGGGAGACGTTTAAGAACGAATAAGCCAAACTGCAAGTAAAGTTGCAGAACCTTCTTTGAATTGCAGGAACATACCTACTCGAAAGTTACAGAGAAATTTCATGAGAATTTAATAGTAAGTTCCAATTGAGAATGTTTCCATGAGAACTTATAAAAATGTCATCATCATATCAGCCGAAAGACGTCCACACATAGGCCTCCCCCAAAGATTGCCACAATGACCCGGTCCTGTGCCACCCGCATCCAGCGGACTCCTGCGACCTTCATCAGGTCGTCAGTCCACAAGTGTGGACTGATGTAAAAATGTGTTATATTATAAATATTTATTTTAAATCGCAAATAAGTAAACAAGGCTTTAAAAATAAATAAATAAATGGCTGAAATAGATATTTTTAAACGGTTTTTATTAACTTCACCGCGTATCAACTGTCGTCGATGCTTCAAATCTTGTGATCGATTTTTCGACCACTTTTACTGCACCGAAATCAATAAAATTTGGAACTCTTATCAAGTCCCCATGACAATGCAATATTATAATATTTGTATCCTTGTATCCTCAAAGCCTGATGCTGCAGACGTACTGCTTACCTTAACCGAGAGTGTTAGACACGTGAAAATGAAAGTATAGCATGTTTGACATAATCAAATACTAACAGCCTGATCTTGACTTCCAACTCCTCACTCCTGATGCTGCAGTACTGCCTACAATAACCGCAAGGTTTATCTTTTATCGATATCTTGATTTTAAAGAAGTTCTTTAGATATTAAGTAGAAACGTGCGAATTTAATACTAACATCCAACTCCTCAAATCTGATACTCCAGTGTTACTGCCTGCCACAACCGCTAGGTTTAGCGATATGAAGATTTTGCAGTACTGCTTTAGATATCTGGTAGAAGCATACGGATTTAATTATCATCATCATCATCATCATCATCATCATCATCATCATCATCATCATCATATCAGCTGAAACACGTTCACTGGTGCATATAGGACCCCCCAAAGATTGCCACAAGGGCCGGCCCTGTGCCACCCGCATCGAGCGACCTTCACCAGGTCATGAGTCCACCTTGTGAGGGGCCTACCCACGCTGCGCCTTCCGGTACGTGACCGCCACTCAAGAACCTTACCGCCCCAACGACCATCGGTTCCACGCAATCCACGCGCGACGAGCCCTGCCCACTTCAGTTTAGCAATTCGAAGAGCTATATCGGTTACTTTGGTTCTGCTGCGGATGGTAATCCGATCTCGCAGAGAGACTTAGCATAGGCCTCTCTTTGTGACTTTGAGCCTACTTATGAAGCCCATTGTAAGCGACCACGGTTTAGTACCGTATGTCATTGCTGCGGCCCTCCGGCTGATAGACTCATAGGGTGACAGCGTGAGTGATTTGCGTAGGGCGAGCCGTCGCGCCTGCGTCCCTCCGGCTGATAGACTGACAGCGTGAGTGGATCGCGTAGGGCGAGCCGTCGGGCCTGCGGCCCTCCAGTTGATGGAGTGACAGCGTGAGTGGTTTGCGTAGAGCAGGCCGTCGGGCCTGTGGCCCTTCAGCTGATAGAGTGACAGCGTGAGTGAATCGCGTAGGGCGAGCCGTCAGGCCTGCGGCCCTCCATCTGAAAGAGTGACAGCGTGAGTGGATCGTATAGGGAGAGCCGTTGGGCCTGCGGCCCTCCAGCTGATAGAGTGACAGCGTGAATGGTTTCCGTAGGGCGAGCCGTCGGGCCTGCGGCCCTCCAGCTGATAGAGTGACAGCGTGAGTGGTTCGCGAAGGGCGAGCCGTCGGACCTGCGGCCCTCCAGCTGATAGAGTGACAGCGTGAGTGGTTCGCGTAGGGCGAGTCGTCGGGCCTGCGGCCCTCCATCTGATACAGTGACAGCGTGAGTGGATCGTATAGGGAGAGCCATTGGGCCTGTGGCCCTCCAGCTGATAGAGTGACAGCGTGAGTGGTTCGCGTAGGGTGAGCCGTCGGGCTTGCGGCCCTCCAGCTGATAAAGTGACAGCGTGAGTGGATCGTATAAGGAGAGCCGTCGGGCCTGCGGCCCTCCAGCTGATAGAGTGACAGCGTGAGTGAATCGCAAAGGGCGAGCCGTCGGACCTGCGGCCCTCCAGCTGATAGAGTGGCAGCGTGAGTGGTTCGCGAAGGGCGGGCCGTCGGGCCTGCGGCCCTCCAGCTGATAGAGTCACAGCGTGAGTGGTTCACGTAGGGCGAGCCGTCGGGCCTGCGGCCCTCCAGCTGATAGAGTAACAGTGTGAGTGGTTTGCGTAGGGCGAGCCGTCGGGCCTGCGGCCCTCCAGCTGATAAAGTGACAGCGTGAGTGGATCGTATAGGGAGAGCCGTTGGGCCTGCGGCCCTGCAGCTGATAGAGCGACAGCGTGAGTAAATCGCGAAAGGCGAGCCGTCGGGCCTGCGGCCCTCCAGCTGATTAACCAAATTGATTGATATATTCCTTATTGTCAGATCTCTGTTATCTAAGGTACTTATTGTATGAATACCTCTGCCTGCGGCCCTCCAGCTGATAGAGTGACAGCGTGAGTGAATCGTGTAGGGATAGCTGTCGGGCCTGCGGCCCTCCGGATAATAGGCTGACAGCGCAGGTGGTTTGCGTAGGACGTGCACTCGGACCTGCGGTCCTCCAGTTGATATACAGAGAGTGTGAGTCTTTCGGATTCACGTAGTGCGTGCCATAGTGCCGTCGGGCCTATGACCCTCCGGTTGATAGATTGCATGGATTGACCCTTTGGGCCCTCGGTTCGCGTCGGACTTTCTGTCAGACCTGCGGTCCTCCGGTTGGTCGACTCAGAGAATGAGTTTATATTTTATAGTCTCGAAATTCGACTTGAATAAAAATTTAAACTTGAAATTCTCATTCTCAATAAACCAAATTGATTGATATATTCCTTATTGTCAGATCTCTGTTATCTAAGGTACTTATTGTATGAATAACACGTCAATTTGAGATACTTTGGGCATTCAACCTTACATTAACCACGCCGAGCCTTCGGTTTTTATTTGTCAATCGAGATATTAAATTTAAAAAAATGGTGTCGGATTTCTAAAAATATCTATTCAGCAGGGATTTGCCTTCCGTTACACATAAAATAATGTCCATTACGTTTACATATGCGTCGTGATTCGTGATGAAAGCGCGAGAGTAGAAACGCTACTTAGCATGCATAATTGTATTACATATTACAAACAACATCGGTATAGTATCGGAAATTAACTTAACAATTGTACTAAAAACTTAAAAATAAAATAAGTAAAAAAAGTTTTAAGTTAAACGGTTTTTATTGCACCAAAAACTGGAAAATAAAAATTTGTTATACCTAACCGTAGATGCAACTTTCTGTAGATTACTCACGTGAAACTATTATCACTGTAGTTTTCCCAAGTCGGATGCTGAAAGCCACGTTTAGCCTCTATGTCAGTGGATTAAGCGTTACCTAATCGGAAACTTTTACTAAACTAAAATAAAAACGTGGGGCGTTATTATGAAGAAAGAAACATACAAGTTCAAAATATGTAATTGTAGCTTTTATTTTGCAATTAATCATCCATCTGTTCCATCACTTCCACAGAGGTAAATAGCTTTTATCAAGGCCAGAACAAAACTTATTACACTATTGCTGTCTTGATTTATATGTGTGCTCTTTAATAACTATAGTGACTTATTCACAATTGCGTACGCCCCACGTTTTTATTTCAGTTTGGTAAAAGTTTCCGATTAGGTAACGCTTAATCCACTGACATAGAGGCTAAACGTGGCTTTCAGCATCCGACTTGGGAAAACTACAGTGATAATAGTTTCACGTGAGTAATCTACAGAAAGTTGCATCTACGGTTAGGTATAACAAATTTTTATTTTCCAGTTTTTGGTGCAATAAAAACCGTTTAACTTAAAACTTTTTTTACTTATTTTATGTTAAATTTAGTTTCTAGAGAACATTCACTATGGAAGTTTCGCAACTTATGAAACTTCTCCTCGGTACGGCTAAGCTAGCCTACTGCATTTCTCTCCTGTATGCGGTTAGGACGTGTTAAGTTAAATTTATGTTACTTGGAGAATGTATCGGACGCGGTACAATGAATGATGGCGTGAACAAACAGATCCAGAATTACTGCTAATGGTGCTTAGAAGTGAGTAAGCGGACTTCTAGAACTTTCGTTTGTAGTAACGCCATCTGTTGGTTTTGCTAAGTGTCTTTAGATGTTGCATTCCAGGGGAATGTCGGGTGCGAGACGCTGTTCTTCACGTACATCTGTCATCCTAAGGCACTGATTTCATCCAAAAAGAGACACGGCGATATTCGACCGGCTGTAATAGCTGATAGCTAGCTAGCCGAGTATCGCCGTGTCTCTTTTATTTTCACGCGAGTGCGTATCTTTTGTTAGTGTTTATAGCTGATAGTTCATAGCTTAGTAGCTCGCGGTGAGACCGGAGGCCCGTTTCTCAAAAGCTTGTAACTTGTATTACAAGTGGAAGTCTCTTTTTAATACTATTATTAAGATAAGGACTTCCGCTTGTATTACAAGTTACAAGCTTTCGAGAAATAGGCCCCAGTGCCTAAGAAAGTTACGAATACAATTTTTGTGTGTTTTTTTGTTTCTTTTTTATGTGACGAAGGTTGACAAATCTTAGCTCTCAGCCCACCTAATGAAAAGCGGGAACTGAGGCCCATGGACGTAGTGACCAAAAATCGCCTATACGCTGCCTACCCTGAGGACTTAGATGTATTGCCTCTATGCCAGTAATTACACCGGCTATCTTACCCCAAAATCGAAACACAGGACTAAATATTTAGCGGCTGGTTACCGGGTAAGACGGTGGTGGCTATTAGCTATCCGGGCGGACCCTGCACGAGGTCCTACTACCAGCAAAATCTGGTGTACCTTAATTTTATAACTGGGTGTTTGTATTTGTAAAGAATTTCCGCACTATTTAGGTACATTATATTTCTAAGGTAGCCGCCATAGCCGTCACGTTCCCGATAATGTTGACTTTTTCGTGGAATTTATGTACCTAAAGGTGCATTTAGACCAAACGACCATTCGCTCATTCTATCCCCCACTCTACGAAATCAACGAATTTCGTAGAGTGGGGGATAAAATGAGCGAATGCTCGTTTGGTCTAAATGCACCTTTAGGTACACAAAAACCTAACTTAGATAATAAATGCGTCAAATATACATAAAATACTTACGCAAATAATGTTCTTGAGAGTGCCTTCATACTGAAATAAAATCCCTTTTCATTAAAACAATATTTCTCCTCAAACTCTTTAAACAAAATTAAGTCTAGCATCAGGCGTACGTGATAAACCTTTTTTCATTAAAACGGGACACGGTTTCGCTCTAAAGATATAATAATTTTGCGTACGTAGGTTGCGTATCTCTGTGTTAAAAAATTAACTAACTTCGTATGTTGGGTGTGAGGCGTGGAAAGTAAAAAGGGATGGGAAAATACTAGTGTAAAGTATCGATATTTTTATAACTATAATTAAACGGTAAAAGTCACGTACTTAGTCACGTATTTAGTCACTACGGGCGAGGTAAAACTCACGTACACGTCTTTGTTCACTAAGGGCGACATGTTTCGGAGAGCCTACATCTCTATTAGTCTCCACCAGCGCGACGCGTTAGTTTAAGTGTTTAGTTATGTTTATAGTTATTATGTCTCACGAAAGCTTAAGTTATATTATCGATATTTTTATTAATTGGACGTAGTTACGTGAAAACATTCCAATCTACATGAGTTTGACATAAAAATTGATGACTTTTGCATTTTTGACAGAATGTTTAGATTTTAATGACAAACTCATGTGGGTTGGAACGTTTTCGCGCAACTACTTCCAATCATGGTTAGGCGTTTTAGCGAGAATTTTGTTTATTTCCTTAGCTACTCGAAACAGTTTAATTATTTATTAAGCATTTAATTCTGTAACCATCCACGAAAATTCAAAATCAATGGGAAGGTTAAGTTACAAAATAGAGCGCCTTTTATGTTTTTTCTTAATTTTATTGAACGATATGGCTTTACTGATACAAAACTGATACTAAAACCTTCATGTTCAATCACTCTATCTATTAAAAGAAAGAACACAATCCGTTGCTTAGATTTAAGCATTTGTAGGGATAATATATTTTTGACTACGGATTAGATTCATCATCATTATCATTTATTTAAGAGCTTGGCTCTTGTCAGTGGAGTAATTATATTCTATTCTCTGCCTTTTCCTTCAGCTCTCTGTACGTATTAGATTGATTGATGTAATTGGTATTTGTTAATTAGTAATATATTTTTATTTTATCGATATCTACAGCAGATTTTCCTATGTTCCCATCCCTATTAGTTCATTGTAGCCACCTAATTACATTAGTCTCCTGAAGTCGACAGTATTACAATATTATAATATGTCTTCTATATAGAATCCTTCTTTGAGGTCTCGACAGAGTAATTTCACGTAGACTTTACCTTTGAATATCTTTAGATGGCTTACATATTCTCCAATAGGGTAACGTAATAGGAAGTATAAGACGGGTTTTGTCAATATAATATGAAACATGTACTCGAAATAATATCAATTAAATTATGAAATGCAATCAATGACTGATTATTAATACAATGAAATAGTCGTAATACTTTTTGTATACAAGGGTATCAATTGAATAAAAAAAAATCGATACTTTAATTTAAACTTGAATAAAATATTTCAACTATGTTTTAAATCATCAGATTATGTTTGAACATGAAACAAAAAGATATTCTTTTATAGACTTTACATAATTATCCTACTTTTTTTTTTAATTTGAAATAGGTTTACTCATGGCCACAGACTAGCCAAGGGCAGAGACGTGGCATTATTAACACGAAGAAAAATTGTATCCAAAATATATTATTGAAATGTATACGTATACGATACGTACACATTGTCCGTAATAATTTTGATTCTAATGAAATTAAAAATTCGTCCCAACCCACCACATACTCAAGTACGCTGTTACGGATACTTGCAATTTCATGGCACAGTCATCAGAAATATGTAAACAATGCCAGATGCTCATAAGAACTCAGGCTGATGATGATGATGTACCAGAACGCCTTGGCAATAAAGTCCTATGTCCTTAGACAAATTGCCAATCGCTAACGCTTAATCGTCAATCGTAAACGAAAGGCAGCTAACTGCCTTTGTCGCACAAGTACGAAAGAGTGACAGAGAGAGAAAACTACGATACGCTACTAAGCGTTAGCGATTGGCAAATTGGCTAAGTATACTTTTCCGATATGTATGGCAAACTTGTTCGCTCCCATGCATATGATGTCGACTGTAGCATGACTTTACAAGTATCGGTAACGTTAGGTTTTACTCGATACGTAAAGCAGGCCATCGCGCTCGCTCCAATAATATAATATCTGCGCGAGTGCAATAGAATAAACATAAAATAAAATAAATAAATATCTTGGGACATCTTACACAAATCGACCTAGTCCCACGGTAAGCTCACCAGGCGACGACGATATATAATACTTGTAGATAGATACGTAAAGATACTTAAATACATACACAGTCATGAGCATTGACCAAGGAACAAATATTTGTGATAAATAAATAAATATAAAATAAATAAATAAATATCTTGAGACATCTTACACAAATCAACCTAGTCCCACGGTAAGCTCAATTAAGGCTTAGAAGCCTTACTGAAAGTTCATCGTAATGGTTGGTAGACTCGGTCGGTAGCGGGAAGAGACGTCGTCCCTTACCACCCTGTATAATAGATATACAGGGCGTCCCACGGCGATGCCACATGGAGAGAAAGTACCTTAAATATCATAGATAGCGTATTTTGCTGAAAGAAGACTTTATCTTAATTTTAAGACTTAGTAAAATTGCATTCAAATTTTTTTGACTTTTTTTGAAAAAAAAATTGTATGAAAAAAAATATCGCCTTGTCAGAGGAAACATACCTTAATTATCGTAAATGAGCATCTTACAGAAAGAAGACATTATTTCGATTTAAGAAACAAATTCCAACTTGTCTCCATATTTTTTTGATTTTTTTTTTGAAAAAAAAATTGTATGGAAAAAAAATATCGCCTTGTCAGAGGAAACATACCTTAATTATCGTAAATGAGCTTCTTACTGAAATAAGACATTATTTCGATTTAAAAAACAAATTCCAACTTTTGTCTTCAATTTTCTTTTTGGAAAAAAATTGTATTGAAATAAAATATCTCGACGTCAGAGAAAAAAATACCTTAATTATTGTAAATGAATATCTTCCTGGAAGAAGACATTATTTCGATTTAAAAACAAGTTGAATTGCGTTTTAAATAATTTCATGGTTAACCCGGGAATCGAACCCACTACACGAGAACTCGTCTCTTTATCATGCACTTAAATTATAATTTATAATAAGGAAATGATGCGTACTTCTTAAGTGGGTACTGATTCATTAGTTTAAAAGGTACCTACTTTAAAATTAAAAGGATAGTTTTATGACATACGGAATTTTTTTCTAACAAATTTTCACATCAAATTAAAAAAAAATGGTCTGCCTTTTGTTTCCGACCTATGTTATTTAGCAAAAAATAATTCTCACATTGAATCCTTTCGATTGGTATGACAAACCTACAGGATATTTTTTTCTCGTGTAGCGGGTCCGATTCCCGGGTAAACCATGACATTATTTAAAATGCAATTCAACTTGTTTTTAAATCGAAATAATGTCTTATTCCAGGAAGATGTTCATTTACAATAATTAAGTTATTTTTTCTCCGACGTTGAGATATTTTTTTTCATACAATAAAAAAAAAAATTCAAACAAGCTGGAATTTGTTTTTTTAAATCGAAATAATGTCTTCTTTCTGTAAGATGCTCATTTACGATAATTAAGGTATGTGTCCTCTGATAAGGCGATATATTTTTTTTATTTCAATTTTTTTTTCAAAAAAAATTGAATGCAATTTTACTGTCTTAAAAATAAAATAAAGTCTTCTTTCAGCAAAACACGCTATCTATGATATTTAAGGTACTTTCCCTCCATGTGGCATCGCCGTGGGACGCCCTGTATACATAAAGATACTTAAAAACATACACAGCCATGACCAAGGAATAATTTTTGTGATAAATAAATAAATATAAAATAAATAAATAAATATCTTGAGACATCTTACACAAATCGACCTAGTCTCACGGTAAGCTCCACTAAGGCTTGTGATATGGGTATCAGGCGACGATGGTATACGGGGTGGAAAGGGACGACGTTCCATCCCGCTACCGACCGAGTCTACCAACCATTACGATGAACTTTCAGTATGGGACTAACATCGAAAGCGTACATGGAAAATTGACTTTTCCATACTATTGAACTCTAACTAATCACTCACTTTGTATGAGGGGTTAATTTTTTTTTATATTTCGATGTTGGTCCCATACTGAAAGTTCATCGTAATGGTTGGTAGACTCGGTCGGTAGCGGGATGGAACGTCGTCCCTTTCCACCCTGTATACAATAGATAGATACATAAATATACTTAAATACATACACAGCCATGACCAAAGAACAAATATTTGTGATAAATAAATACACAAATAATGTCCTCGCCGGAATCCAAACCCGGAAGCTTCGTACAAGTAGGCAGGGTCACTACCAACTAGGCTACGGAGGCTGACAAAGGCATTACGTATCGAGTAAAACCTAACGTACTCATATCCTTTAGTTTCGAACTCATGGTACAGAGACTGAAGTATAAGCACAGAAGGACACTTAAGTACCTACACCCTCGAAGCATCTTATAGGAATGATTGAATCAAGAGGTCTGCCGCGTGCGGAGTACAAAAGATTCCGGTCCACACGATCCACCCTACGAGTAATTAGGACCTTCGCAATTGTAGGTACCTTCATCTGTAGGTAGGTACCTATGAATGAATTATACATACATACATATTATATGAATTGTACATATAAGGTCCTAATTTATTAGTTGCAGATATTTTAACACATGATACTTTACATTAAAATAATTAACTTTAAATATAAATTAAGAAATCTTTTCATGTAACATTGTTGATTTCGTTTTCCTAACAAAAAAAAATATAATTTCGTCTAAAAAAAATCATCATGTGCATTATCACATGTCACAATAACACTGTCTGTCATGTCATCAAACGACACAATTTAACGGAAAATAACATGACATTGACAATCAAGTATTTAATTTATCGACGTGAAGTGGCTAGTTCCATTTAAAAGAGGTACTAGAATCTGTTAAATGAGATTTCATTTAAAAACCACATAAACAGGGTGTTTTTACGTAGCAAATTTGTTTTTACGTTTTCTCCAAAAAAACATCGTAAAAGCTATAATGTTTCACGGTTTAATATACTCCAGAGACCGAGTACTATCTGCATCTAATAAATTAGGACCTTATATAGGCCTTGTATTACAGGGTGCTCGTGAGAATACTGCATAATGTTAACATAGTTGATGTACCACGCTTACATTTGTAAATCAGGGGATTCCACGCAGACGAGATTCCTTTTGATTCCAATTTTCGGTGTTTCTATGCGATTTTGTTACGCGTTTTTTTTTGTTCATTACCATCACCACTTTATTTACCGTTTTATAAAAGCAAACGAGACTATTATGTCAGAATAACGGACAAACATGCGTCTGCTACAAGATAATCGAAAATGACTCCACTATTTATACGCAGTTCGTCAATAATTTGGGAATGGTAATGACTTGATTGTTGCGACTGAATAATCGCATAGAACTACCCTTTTGATTAAAATTCTGATGTTTCTTAATTTCAATAGCTTCACGTACTTTTCGGCTATGATGTATACGCTCGGTTGAGAGGACTTTCGGGTTATGGAGCTCAATCCAGTGCTTTGGTTCGGACTCCAACAAATGCTGTAATTAAACGAATAATTAAGCGTAAGTTTACCGCGATTAAGACCCCTTTGTGTTTAAAATATGAGTGATAATCGTGAAAATCAAGCTTTCTGACATTCACAGCTGCAATACATGGAACAAGCATAAGTTATTGGTTACCAAGTTTCGTCTACACAAAGTAAAAAAGTCGTTTGTTGGAAACCTGTGTTACCTTTTTCAACAAAGTACCCTTAGATGCATGGGCACTGCCCTATAATTCATTCAAAATGTACATCAAAGATGGTCTTCTCAAAAAGGGTTATTATAAAGTTGACGATTACTTAAATGACGAGGAACCATGGCCGTGTCTTCAGTCTCAAGAGCTGTCTTAGATTTACATGACATTGACTTGAATACATATTAGTTATGTATTTTGTAGACTTAGCTTATGAGACTGTTAGCTTAACAGCCTCTTTATTATTTATTTTTTTTGACGTTTGGAGAGCCTTTACACCTCCAAAATTATTAATTTTATTTATTATTCTTAGCATCTAATTTCTTTGACCGTGGAGACCTTTTACATCTCCACACTTAAAATTTATTTCTCCATGGAGCCCATTCATCTCCTTATATAGCAAAATGTTGACTTATTGGATACACATAATAATTATGTATTCTGTAGCACTAGTTTGTTTGTAGCGTATTACTAAGGTCATGGAGCGTATAGTTAACGCTAAGCTCCTTGGTTACCTAGAAGAACACGATCTTATAAGCGACCGCCAGTATGGCTTTCGCCACGGTCGCTCTACCGGTGATCTTCTAGTGTACCTCACTCACCGCTGGGCATCAGCCATTGAGAGTCAAGGCGAGGCTTTGGCAGTCAGCCTAGTTATAGCGAAGGCGTTCGATCGGGTCTGGCATAGGGGCCTTTTGTCGAAGTTGCCATCTTATGGACTGCCCGAGAGATTATGCAGATGGATTGCTAGCTTTTTGTCCGGCAGACGCATTCGTGCCGTAGTAGACGGTAGCTGCTCTGATAGCATGGACATAAACGCTGGCGTCCCGCAAGGCTCTGTGCTATCCCCAACGCTGTTCCTTCTGCATATCAATGACATGTTGTCTATCGGCGACCTCCATTGCTATGCGGATGACAGTACTGGGGATACTTTTTACACAGGCCGTGCTAATATCCCTCGCTCTGTGGTACTGGAAAGTCGCGGAAAACTTGTGTCTGACATCGAGAACACTTTATCTAGAGTCTCGTTATGGGGTCGGGATAACCTAGTCAGGTTCAACCCCACAAAGACACAAGTTTGCGCGTTTACCGCTAAAAAAACCCCATTTACTGTGGCTCCAAAGTTCCAAGACACAGCTCTTACCATGTCAGGGAGTATTGGGATCCTCGGAGTCGACATTTCCAACGACGTCCAATTCCGATGTCACCTAGAGGGAAAAGCTACGCTGGCATCCAAAAAGCTAGGGGTGCTCAATAAAGCGAGGGGATACTTTACTCCGGGGCAAAGACTTCTGTTATATAAGTCGCAAGTCAGACCCCATATGGAGTATTGCTGTCACCTCTGGGCAGGAGCACCTGTATACCAGCTTGCACCCTTTGACTCGGTTCAGAGACGAGCTGTCCGAATAGTCGACGATCCCAGACTCACAGGCAGTATTGAACCCTTAAGTCTAAGGAGAGACTTCGCCTCCTTATGTGTGTTCTATCGTCTGTACAATGGGTTGTGCTCTGAAGAACTGTTCGACATGATGCCAACGTCCACTTTTCATCATCGCACCGCTCGCCACTGACTGGGCGCTCATCCTCACACCTTGCAACCTAAATGGTCGCGCACGGTGCGGTTTCAGAGGAACTTCCTCCCGCGGACGGTCCGTCTGTGGAATGAGCTCCCTGCCGAGGTTTTCCCGTTGGACTACAGTATGGGGTTCTTCAAAAGAGGAGTGTACAAGTTCTTATTGGGTCGGCAACGCGCATGTGACACCCCTGGGGTTGCAAGCGCCCATAGGCTACGGTGACTGCTTTCCATCAGGCGGGCCGTATGCTTGTTTGCCACCGACGTGGTATAAAAAATAAAATAAAAAAAAAGTTTACAAGACTGTTAGTTTAACTGTCTTCTGACATGAAACATTTGTTTCATACACCTTTTTATTTACTTTTTATTGACATTTGGAGATTCTTTACACCTCCAAATCATTATTATTATTATTTATTAACTGACATTGGGGACACTTTACATCTCCAAAATTATGTATTATTGACATTAGAGAGTATACATCTCTAGTTTAATTTAATATTTGAGTTTATTTTACTGTGATGTCATGTTTAAATAGGTATTGGCTGTTGTCTTGGAAATGAAATGAAATGAAATAAATTTATTTGCGGAATATGGGTACATTTAGTTACAAGATACAATAGAGTTTTAGTTTCACCATACTCTGCTTTGACAAGCATGCAAATATATAAAAACAATTTTGTGGCTTTTATATAATAAGAATAGTTGCTTTGTGATTTTCACTAAATTATTAATTTTCTATTTTATTATTGTTAAAATCATGACGATTAGCGACCTTTTACATCTCTAAATCTTAATTTCTCTTTATTCTGACAACTAGAGGATCTTTACATCTCTAGTAGTATAGATATAGGTAGATGCTTAATAATATTGTGAACTTGTACAATAATAATTATTTTTGTTTAATATTATGATCCTTTATAATAATAATTTATTTTTATGTAATAAATTCTTTAATGCATGTTATTTTAATAAGATGTATTATTATACTGTTTTGAAAAAATAAGTCCACCTGAGTTTCTTACTGGTTCTTCTCAGGAACGGTGTATGGTTTGAACCAGTAGCAGATTTTTTTCTCTCTCTTGATAATGTCAGACGATTCGAAAATGCTTATTAATAAGTTAAGCTTACTTCAATAAAGATTAGTTTGACTTGACTTGACTTGACTTTGACTTGAAAGTTTAAAGCAATATTACCTTAATAATTTGACTGGATAACACTAAAAAAGATATACCTATCGTCGTTTGTTTTAACAACATCATTCTTATGGAATTATAATTTTATTAATACATATAATTGATATTGGCCGTGTGGTGACGGCAGGAAGAATACATTTGTCACCACCCCAACTCTTCCTGCGGGTGTCGTAAGAACCGACTAAGGGATTGAAGTGTCACTGACCATTTTTGATAACGATTGATGATGGGCAGCAGCGTCATCACAGTGGACACATTACTGCGATCGCCAATCCGCTTGCCCAGCGTAGCGATTATGGGCATTTTTCTCCTAATGCGTCTATACGCATAGTTAATAGGAGAGGCCTATGTCCAGCAGTGGACTATCACAGGCTGATGCTGTGATGTGATAAAATTGATATAATACTGTAAGTGCTGCTACATGTTAGGCCTAACAAAGAATATTTTTGAATTTCAATTACCTATGGCGTGCGACGGAATAATTTAATGTTAAAATGCATGGCATAATGTCCAATATGCATTTATATCGCTCCCACAACCTTATCGCTTCCGTATGCACTGTTATCGCAAACAATTTTATACCTTAACATGACGTCGTAAAGTCAGTTTTATCGCTATGCTGTGACCGTAACAATAGTGATGTGCATGGTTTCAATTAGAATGGAACTAATGATTGAAATTGATTTCTAGACACCACTCACGGTTAATAGCACCACCATCTCGATTAAAACTACACTCATCTGGTCCTTTAAAAATGTCAATAAAATTGTATACCTAATAAATTACCTGAAAAAATTAAAAAAGAAGAAAAATTTCATATTTTTGTTACTAAATTAAAGAAGCTAGTAACTAAAACATACTATTCTATGAATGAATACCTAAATGACCAACTGTTACAGTGATTACCCAGTACTAAAATTGAATTAGTATAAGTTACTTTTAAGATTTGCCAATATTTCCATGCCCTTACGGGGCTCATGTATGATACTTTTATTTTGTAAGATCCTATGTACTACATGAAAGAAATAAATTACTTGATTACTGATTACTTGATTGAACATGAAATAAGAGACTAAGTATGATTTAATCAAACCGACCATAAAACATGCGGAATATTTTTTTTTATATTTTTTTATTTGAAATATTCTTACTCATGGCCACAGACTAGCCAAGGGCAGAGACGTGGCCTACGATGGAGTGAGTTCACCCAGAAGGTGCCTATTCATCCTTGACTTGAAGGTTGATGGGTTATATGATCTCGGAAATATAGACGCCGGCAGGGAATTCCACTCCTTGGCGGTACGCATAAGAAAAGAAGAAGAATTATATTTGTTGTCCCAAATACCTATTGGAAATTGACTTATACTATTAATATATAATATAATATACCTAGGATCTTTCGTGTTCATTGTCGCTGTGACAATACAGTGTGTGGCCTACAACCGGGGTGAAAATTTAAACGGTGCATTAATAAGCTGATCAACAATCATTTCCACATATATTTTAATTTAAAAGAAAAACTTATTTTTGTAATTTTTTGTTCATGTATTTTCATTATTATGGGTTCATTTACTTGTATTAAAAGTTATCAATAACTTATCATTTTCGAATCATTGAACAATGTACATTTAAAAAAAAACCGTAACAAATTAGCGTAAAACAAAATTATTGTTATGACTTCGTAGGTACCTGGTATACTATCAAGATATCTTGCGACTGACAAGCTACGACATCGTGATGCCAAGATCCAGTACTAAAGGTCCATAGCTTTGAATGACAATATCTCCGAACTTAACCACTTTGAAACACCGGGACCTTTACAGGATTATTGCCGATAGTCTAAGGAGTCACTCATTTTATTATTCTCCCGTGTTAAAGGCCATACACTGTATATTAAATGATGTTGGCAATTAAAAAATAAAATGAGTTAAGAACATCATCTACATGAGTAAGAGTTGTCCCATTTTCAATCATAGTTTCAATCAAACTAATCTACGCCAAACTCTACTTTAATCCAGTATAAATTAATCTGTCATGCCATATAGTTTGTTCCCATTTTGAGGTCTTTATTTAAAATGGTTAATCAAAAGGGAAAACAGGGCTAAACCAAAGGCTTAATAAAATTGAGCTGTGGAGGTCTTCTTATAATGGATTCTATAGGAATTACGGTAGTTACTAGTTTAAAATGAGCTGCGTTATAGTTATCGCTTCAGGTTGTTTTGATAACATGGGTTATTAAAGTTTCTAAAACAGTAGTAATATTAGTAACTATATGACTACGACCAGTCAGAGAAATACCAGGTTAATTTAAACTTTCACGATTATCACTCTTATTTTATCAACAAACTTTAACTTATCGCGTAAACTTATGTTCAATATTGTCCTGACGTTTCAGGAATGACGTTACACCCATGGTCGCAGGCAGACTGAATACATAAGGTCAATGCAGGTAAGACCGTCTGTCAGGAAATTCCAACTGATTTCTCTCCCTAACTCAAAAGTATAAAAAGCATATGACAGACTTTCCTTAAAAAATAAACGTACTGGTGGTAGGACCTCGTGCAGGGTCCGCCCGGATGGCTACCACCGTCTTTCCCGTTAACTTGCCGCTAAATAGTTAGTACTGTGTTTCGGTTTGGGGGTAAGATAGTCGGTGTAATTACGGGCATAGAGGCAATCCATCTAAGTCCTCAGGGTAGGCAGCGCATAGGCGGCTTTTTGATCACTATGTCCATGGGCCTCAGTTCCTGCTTTCCATCAGGTGGGCTGAGAGCTCAGTTGTCTACCTTCGTCATATAAAAAAACTTACCCACTGATCTTACATAATATTCAACGTATATTTTATTATTAACTCCTTAAGTTATGAAAAAACCGTTCATTTATTAAAATCAAAAGCTCCAGTATAAACTAAAAGCGGTTTAATTCAGCATTTCGGTTGTCAGTGCAGTCTCACCCGACCCGTCCCACAAAGATGAGTTATGACCCTGCAACTTACCCGTCTGTTGACGGTTTATTTCATTATGAAGGGAACCAAGGATGAGAATAATTCCTAAAATATTGTTTGTAGTATTTGTATGAAAATCCTTGATACGAGCGGGTTCAAAATAATGCCTAAAAATATTCTTCTCAAGAGTAATCATCCGACAGAAGTCAAATCATCACCTTTAGTAAATCAACCAATTTCTGGTGAAATTTCTATCATTTTCTACGGCGTGTGTATTTTATCATCATCAGCCTAGGACAGTCCACTGCTGGACGTAGGCCTCTCCTATTAACTATGCGTACAGACGCATTAGGAGGTAAATGCCCATAATCACCACGCTGGGCAAGTGGCTTGGCGATCGCAGTAATGTGTGCACTATGATGACGCTGCTGCCCATCATCAATCTTTTATCAAATTGTGGTCAGTGACACTTCAATCCCTTAGTCGACTCTTACGACACCCGAAGGAGGAGTGGGGATGGTGACAAATGTATTCTTACTGCCGTCACCGCACGGCCAATCAAATTCAATAATAATATCGAAAATTGCAAAAACAACATAACACGAGTCAAACAGTATTTTTAACCTGTTCGTATCCAATTACTATCCTAAAACGCAGAAATAACTTTACACAAAGGGGTTCGCAGACGTCTAGGGTGCAACGTACATTCATCATAATTATCTGAACGGTCACGATGTTCAAAAATATGTAAACGTGCACTCTATCGCCATGATAATAGAGGTTTGATCAGATATTTGTGAACACTCTGGCCGGTGCAATATATTTGATGGCACGTACAAGGGTATCAAGTGACATTTCAATAGGGTGGGGTTGCTTATGTCGATCGATTGTGTATTTAGTTTTTACAGGTAGGTAGGTAAAGCTATGCTATTCTCTTATTCACACATTCGACGCTGCGTTCGTCAACGAGCTCGACGTCGAGACAGCCTTGTCTGAAATCCTAGCTGTTTTATTTGACATTAGGAATCGAGGCTGTGAGCGAGGTTGTGGGCGAGTTCGTCGCTGTTTTTCGTTAGAGTATACGAAGTTCGTACATTAAACGTCAAACTCTCGAAGCAGTGTAGTTCCAGCTCACGCCGCATTAGTCGCCGAGCACTAGTGTCGTTAAAAGTACATTAGTGAATACCATTTTTAGGCTCGACGCTGCCGCAGCGCTGACACAGCGCTGACAGCAAGGCGGTTTCCTTAGTGAATAACACTGCAGTTATTATGTCTCACGAAAGTTTCAATCCGAAAATTTTAGGATTATTTTTTAAAATTAAATGAGGCTTATTATCCAACCTAGTTATGTAATTAGATAGTTACCAGGGTGCTTAGACAAGATGCCAATCGCTAACACTTAATCGTCAATAAACGAAAGGCAGCTGCCTGTCTTTGTCGCACTAATAAGCAAGAGTGACAGAGAGGGAAAACTACGATACGCTACTAAGCGCTAGCGATTGGCAACATGGCTAAGCATCCAGTTGTAAGTACCTGTCGTAAACGAACTATTTGTAATTATTGGGCTTAAGAGGGAGTCATTACGTAATTAGGCTTGTAAAAATATTCTACAGTAGAAACTCGAACTCGAAATAAATTGGATTCCTTTTTAACAACCTCTAAACGCTCTTCGGTGCGTAAGTAATTACTCATAACAGTAAAAAACGCTTCAAACAAGAGTTCAGAATACTTAAGCCTTTAAGGCTCTATTTCATCATCATCTTCACTATCATAGGCTGATGCCTATGATAGTCCACTGCTGGACCTAGGCCTCTCCTATTAACTATGGGTAGGAGGTCAATGCCCATAATCGCCACGCAGGGCAAGCGGATTGGCGACCGCAGTAATGTGTCCACTATGATGACGCTGCTGCCCATCATCAATCTTTTATCAAATAATAGTCAGTGACACTTCAATCCCTTAGTCGACTCTTACGACACCCACAGGAGGAGATGGTGACAAATGTATTCTTACTGCCGTCACCACACGGCCTAGGCCACTAGGCTCTATTTAACAAGAAAATAAACCGCTCCGTTGCCATATCGGTAGGCACCCTAAGTAAGGCTACAGTAGAATACACTTGTCACCACCCCGACTCTTTCTGTGGGTGTCGTAAAAGAGAAAGGAAAACAGGCCAAGTGGGAGTCGGAATCGTGATGAGATAATTTAATCAAACCAAAAATCGTTGAAAGTGTTTATTGGAGAATATTATTATTTTTTTTATACCGCGTAGTTTAATAGTAGATTGTGTCACAAGGGATCAAAGTGGTATATTTCCGACGTTGGCGTACCTATATTGAATCCTAAATGGAGCGACGGATTCCACAATTGAATCCCGACCGTAGGGAGGGATTCTAAAGTGAAATTCTGAGCATAATGAAGGATTCAAGCATTAACGCCCAAGACGAAATAATTTTGATACCGTGTGACACATACTGCTTTTCACACCACCTATGAGAAAAATAAAAGATATATCACATATTTAATATTTATGCAAATAATCGATTCTGAAGAAATTTTTATCAATTATGAACTTACTGTTTATTTTCATATTTCATTGTATTTTTTTAGGCTGGCAATAGAAAGTCCTTGAACAGAAAAGTGCCACTTTGATCCCTCCTACCAGGGAAGAAAATACCCGTATTCAAATAGGTGGTGTGAAAACAATATTAAAGAGTTTACCCCTCAGTTACATGTATGGTGCGTTAAGATGCATTCAGACCAAGCGAGCATTCGCTATTCTAACCTCCCACTCTACGAAATTCGATCGTTACACAAAACGTGATTGGTTGATTTCGTAGAGCGGGAGATAGAACAGCGAATGCTCTTTTGGTCTGAATGCACCTTGAAGTGTTATTCATTCCTGTCATGTCATTTTAGTAATTTTACTGAGAATTGAAGGCTAGTTTCATATCAAAATTAATGAAAAACTTTCTTTAATTCATGACTAAAAATTTTTTTTCTCGTTCACGTTAGGCATTAAAGAATGTTCTAGAATAACCTGTCATGCCTGATTATAAAGGGTGCCTAGATCTCATTCACAAAGCCTCGTTCGCTTGAAAATAACCAGTATAAGTATGACTAAGCAAGTATTTGTCTCTGTCACTCCCACGAAGGCGTCATCGGTGTGATAGAGATAGAAGGCATACCACGTACGATTGTCATGTCTCCCTGTCACACTTACAATCGAATCTACAAGTGCGGGAGAGAGGCAAAACGTCGTTTGTGGTAGACTTTCAGCAGTGTTATTCACTAAGGAAACCGCTTTGCTAACAGCGCTGTGTCAGCGCTGCGGCAGCGTCGAGCCTAAAAATGGTATTCACTAATGCACTTTAAACGACACTAGCGCTCGGCGACAAATGCGGCGTGAGCTGGAACTACACTGCGTCGAGAGTTACCGCCTACAGTTCGACGACGAGTTCTACGTTAGTGAATACCGTTTTTCGCAGCGCTGCGCTCTACGTCGAAGTGAAGGCTGTCTCGTCGTCGAGCTCGTTGACGAACGCAGCGTCGAATGTGTGAATAAGAGAATAGCATAGCAGTACCATGAGTTGGAAAGTAAAGGATACGTTAGGTTTTATTATATACGTAATGCATTCTATCGCGCTCGTATCGACATATCGAGGGCTAATTGGCTATGTAAAGTTTTCTGAAGGTATGAATATTAGTGTCGTAAGAGTCGACTAAGGGATTGAAGTGTCACTGACCATTATTTGACAAAATATTGATGATGGGCAGCAGCGTTATCACACGTCACACTTTACTGCGATGGCCAATCCGCTTGCCCAGCGTGGCGATTATGGGCATTTACCTCCTAATGCGTCTATACGCATAGTTAATAGGAGAGGATGCGTCCAGCAGTGGACTATTATAGGCTGATGTTGTATGTATGAATATTATATTTTTCTATATTATTATATGTTTCTCTGATAGCCGTTGTTGTAAGGTTCAAAAAAATGCAGCTCTTTTATTTTTCTATTCTATAATTAGCTCACAATCTTTTTGAGTTGACATTTGTGTAGTATTATGAAAAATAAATCTGTCAATGTCACTCTTGTCATTCATTCGTTTTTTTTCTATTTCATTGTACTTCTTGCGGACGAAAGCATAAAACTGCGCAAATGTTACATCACTCACTTAAAAAAAACTATTTACTTGTATATAAATTAAAAATAAAAGAGATGCATTTTCTTGAACCTTATATAAGACGACGGCTATCAGGGAAAATATAATATTCATACCTTCAGAAAACTTTACATAGTCTGAGAGACGAGGCGAGCGAGGTTCGAAAAATTTGCGAATAGCACAGCGCAAAAACTGGATTTCACCAAGGCCACCTATTGGCGGCGGGAAGATTAATTACAAGCTCAATACATTACTAGACTTCAACAGGATTATAATGCACATTAGGATTATAGGATTAAGCTCCTTAAAGCAAAATAGTAATAAACTTATTTGTTTATTATTATTAAAAATCAATCGAATTGAGAACCTCAACCTTATTGAATTATACCTACCGTTTAACACAGATTTTCAGTCACCCGTATACAAATTACATTTTACATTACGTCGATAAACGGATTTTACTCAATTTAATTTAAAATACGGCTGAAAAGCTTCTGGTTTTTAAAAATCACGCGAAGCTTGTTACGTTACAAAAACAGGTTAAAAAAATACACTCACATTTTAACCAATAGCACGAAAATAAAGCAATTTGCGACGCTGGTGATCATTTAAAAATATCCACTGTGCCACAGATTACATAAATTATTTATTACACCAAAATACTATACATTACACTATGCATTGCACTATACATCATCATCATCATCATATCAGCCGAAAGACGTCCACTGCTGAACATAGGCCTCCCCCAAAGATTGACACAATGACCGGCCCTGCGCCACCCGCATCCAGCGACCTTCACCAGGTCATCAGTCCACCTTGTGGGGTGTCTACCCACGCTACGCCTTCCGGTACGTGGCCGCCACTCTAGAACCTTCCCGCCCCAACGGCCATTGGTTCTACGCGCAATGTACCCCGCTCACTGCCACTTCAGCTTAGCGATTCGGAGAGCTATTTCAGTTACTTTGGTTCTGCTGCGGATGGTCTCATTTTCATGATCATTTTGATAAAAAAAATCAGATCTTATGCCTGATTGCAAAACATAAGTGCTTCTCAACAAGCTTTATTATTAAGATCAAATGAGTTGATTAACTTCAAACCCGGGTAAATCCACTCTGTCAATAGAGTTGAAGTTTAAAGAAAAACTAGGCAATTGCAACTAAATATGCACTCTATTGCTAGAGTGGATTTTCCCAGGTTTGAAGTTAAGCGACTCAAATTTATGTACCTATGTTTCACGAACAAATGATTATGATTATGATTATAAACAGAAAATTGGCTCATAGTGACGGCGGTAAGAATAAGTTTGGCACTATCCCAACTCTTCCCGTGGGTATCGTAAGAGTTGACTAACCCCATTACGCATAATCGTCTCCTAACTTAGCAAGCCGCTAAGTATTGATTGTTTCGGTCTCGGTCTTATCAATATGTATTTATGACCGAAAAGGACAAAAAAAAAAGGTTAGAGCTTGAATAAGGGGGTGGGTCGAAATTCTTTTTGTTGTCTATTTTGTGTCCCTAAAAACCGTGACGCAGTGGTGATTTGTGTATGAGATGATGTTTTGTTTTCAATGTTTGATGTATGGATTAAAATGTAGCGTGAAAAAAAAATACAAGTGCAGCGGGTTTTTTTTTATATACTGAGTCGAAGCAGCAACGGGCAAAATGTAATCGACTAACGATTAACAATTAAGATTAGCCTAAAAGTTATCGATTAACGATTAAAAGTGACGATTAATCAATCTTAGTCGTAAGATGTTCGACTAATTTAATCACGATTAAGTTAATCGTTGATTAAATACGAGCGATTAAATCTATAATCGATTGATTAATTAGATTAATTTTCTTTCGATTGACATTGGAATTTTTTTTTAAGTTTAACTAAGTTTCGGGTTCGGCTGACAGACTGGTATACCTTAAGGCATGTATATGTACGAGTATAACAATACCTAGGTCATTACGGGTCTTTTATATTTATACTGATTATTTGGGAAACACATTTGAGTGCGACTATTTTCAACCTGTTTCCTTGCAATCGAATGCTTGAAAGTCACAAGTTGGCCTCCTGATCGGATAATCCGATAATGTAACCATAAGGTGTCAAGCGTAACTCTTCAATGGCCACTGAAATTTAAAGTATGAATAAATATTTTAAATCAGTTATTTTCTATTTAAAACTATGTTTGATGCTTTTAGTATCCAAGGGCCTTCCAGCTTCAGGTACACTTATAATATAACATAGGAACAGAATTAGAATTTCTTTGAAACGCTGCCGCACACGTGTTTAGCAAACGCTATCATAGAATTCTTAGCCACTACATCCTATTGTTATTGCTAAGTAATATTAATGACGGTTCCGAGTCAAAAATCCGACTGAGATAACACCGTGAAGTCTAGGCAGTAAATGTCTTCAAATCACGCGATAAGGGCAAGTTATTTTTTTTTACTACGGCCCTTTACCATCTCTTTTGTTTATCGTAAGAGCGAAAGGAATAGCTTACTTATGAGAATAATGAGCAAGGATCGGTAGCAGGTAAAAATAATGAAGTTTGACCTAATTCTAGCAAGAATTTAGTTATGCTCGATTAAAAATTTTGTTGGTACTTTTAATAAATTTCTGGCCAACCAGTTTATCAGTACCTAGAAAAAGTTGCGAATTTCAATACTTGCTTTAGAAATCGAGCCAACGGCTTGTATTTTTCAAATACGCCGCTCTTTACTACGGACAAACCGTGGTTGGCCCGCCGAGTATACATTATATGATATTTATGGATGAAATGATGGATTGTGTAAATCGATTTCTTATTCAATTTTTAAAATAGCTAAGTAACATTTTTTTTGCCCTGCTCTAGAATGATTTCAAAAAATAACCTGAATGATAATACATATTATTTTTTTGTTATGCACTATGTTTCAAAATGTAATCGAGACGTAATCGTTAATTTAGTCGATTAAAATGCCGATTGATTAATCGTTAATCGAATTCTGCAGCGATTAAGTTAATCTTAATTAAATTAATCGCGATTAGTTTTGTGACGATTGATTGTTTAGTCGATTAATTAGTTGATTAAAAAAATAATCGATTAATGCCCATCTCTGAGCAACCAAAAGAGTGACAGAGTGGTATGAAACAGTTTCGAAATAATGTAACTACTATTACCTACTATTGTACTTTTGTATTACAATAATAAATTATAGTAATACTTATTCACCAAATAAAACCGTCTTCAAGCGGTTTCTCCAACGAGACCATCTCGGGATAATAATAATATCCTTTCGATAAAAAAAAATCGGTTTGTGATTCTCGGAGATATCTAGTAATTAAAATACCTACATAATAACAAAAAAACAGGTGAATCGAGAACTTCCTTTTTTACGGCGGTTAAAAAAGTGAAGCATATCTGTTATCACAGAGTAATCTATGGCACTGCAAAAATAATTGCAAGCGCGACAAAATGTCGCACAAATTCATTGCACTCATTTGTTTACTCTGTGGCATGTGTGCTTTACATCCTTCTCTAACTCATAGATCAACTGTCGCCATCTCGCTCCCGCAATGCAGAGGTTTCTAATAATAGGTAACAGTGTAATGGAGGAGTTTTTTATATAACCTGTCTGCAGTTTATGTAATTTATTTGAATAAGTGGGTTTAATTAAAGTGATTTTACGTCATCAGTGTTCCTAAACTTCGTAGTAATTACAGAAAACAATATTACCTGGAAAATAAATGAAATAATAATATTATTCAGCATATATGGAGCGTAAAAAACGCAATATTGCGAGAAATGGTTCATTTCTTGTTGGATCGAAACTTCGGAGGGTCCGTACTGAAAAACGTCGTACGATACACTGCGAATAGAAAATTCGCAACTCGTTTCGATTTAAAACACTTCCTTCGGTCGTGTTTTAATTTAACGCCCCTCGTTTTGAACTTATTTGTTATTTAATCGTTTGCACTTTTGTTGAAATGTTCTATTACAATTTAGAAAGTGCTATTTAAAGGGTAAACTTATACACGGAAAATGATACTTTACTTGACGCAAGAATGAAGACTTATTTCTCTGCACGGTCTGGTTGGTACTGCTTAGAATATTGTTTTTTTTCCTCCCGAAATGTGTACTAAAATATTGTATGAATTTCCTGTTGAAATGTAGACTTTCAACACTAGTGTTATAAATAACAATTTCGTCACACTTGCTTTCTAAACACGAATAAGATGATTCAGAAAAAGAAAAGTTTAATAAGATATTCTGAATGTTCTACTCCTAAAATTCTAAAAAGATATTTGATAATCTTCTACTACCAAGAGTCTACAATAGCATTTGTAGAGGTGTTGCTAAAAATAACACTTACTAAGGTCGATCCAAACCGGATGCGTTTTCTGGACACACACGTGAGCTGCGCTTGTATCGTATGAAATGTCATAGTCGACGACACACCGCTTGCGTGAAATGCACGTGCGTGTGACGCATGTTCAGTCGACCACACAAGGTGGACCGATGACCTGGTGAAGGTCGCAGGAGTCCGCTGGATGCGGGTGGCGCAGGACCGGTCATTGTGGCAATCTTTGGGGGAGGCCTATGTTCAGCAGTGGACGTCTTTCGGCTGACATGATGATGATGATGATGATGACAGCAGCAACGCACGATCATATATCTCACGTGTCTTCAGTTTCCGAACAAAACGTACAAACTTTTTGAGCAATGGTTTTACAAGTCAATATAAGATTTGTAAGAAAACTTCCCCAAAACTTTTTAATCACCGCAATCTCATTAGCAATGATTTATTAAAGGGTAGAAACTGCCATTTATCCAGGTTTTATAAAAGGCCTATTTTAAACTCTTGAATTTAGGCTGCGCCATTTTGGTTTGACTTCTATTTTAAAGCGAAGGTTTGGAGTGTTATAAATTACAGCTATAATTAACTTAAAGTTATATTTTAAGTAAAAGCTGAATAAATCAGAAATCGTAGGTACCTTATCCATTAAATATATTTTTTAGTACAGATGGTGCCTTTTTAGGCGCTAGTGTGAGAAGTGGCTCATTTTACGTCAGGTCCAAAACTTCGGAGGGCCATCTGCACTAAAAAAACGTCGTACGAGACACGTGCAAAAACGAAATTCGTAACTCGTGTCTGTTTAAACCATCGCCACTCGTTTCGAATTTTATGTTTTTCGCACTTGTGTCGTAATGTATTATTTCAGTACAGGTGGTGCTTTTATTACGCGCTAGTGCGAGAAATGGTTAATTAAAAAACGTGACGCAGTTGTGATTTTTGTATAAAGGTGCATTCAGACCAAACGAGCATTCGCTATTCTATCCCCCACTCAAAGAAAACCGTTAGTTACACAAAACGTGATTCGTCGAAATTCGTTGATTTCGTAGAGTGGGGGATAGAATAGCGAATGCTCGTTTGGTCTGAATGCAGCTTGAGATGATATTTTGTTTTAAATCTTTGATGTATGGATTAAAATCTAGCGTGAAAAGGAAATACAAGTGCACCGGATTTTTTTTATATACCTACTGAGTCGAAACAGCAACTAAAAGAGTAACAGGAGTGGTTCGAAAACAGACAACGAAAAGAATTTTGACGCAATTAGTATGACTAACTATCGTAACACAGTTGATCGTGATCACATGTGATCGTTTTCATAGAAGCACACGTCCAGTGGTGGACTGATGTGGACATCTTGCGGCTGAATGATGATGATTTGCGTTATGCTTATGAAGTACATACGAATGTAATGTAAGGTGGAAATTTTTTTCGTTGTCTTGTTTCATACCTCACTGTCACGATTTTAGTTGCTGTTTCGACTCAGGATTTAAAAAAAGCCGGGGCATATCTATTTCTTTTTCACGCTAAAATTTAATCCATACATCAGAAATTGAAACAAAACATCATCCTGTACAAAAATCACCACTGCGTCACGTTTTGTAGGGACACAAAATAAGACAACGAAAAGAATTTTGACCCAAATACAAGTAGGTACCCGACGCTGTACCAATACTCGTCATTATAGCTTGAGTTGCCATCGATAAGATAAAATCAAATCAACTTTAGGGCATTAAAACGATGATCAGTGTATGTACCTTTAATGCTTCATATCCTAACTTTGAAATAATTAGCTTACATCTAAATTATTTGCATAATTTTCAGACGACGTTTATTAGGACTGAGTGTTAATGTTTCCAATGTCCCAATATGTGACATCGAAACTTGTACTCACACAATGGAGTTTACTAAGAAAATTTGCAATTTTGAGAAATTTTGATATTGTCACCCTATAAAATAAATACTATTTAACAAAACTAACAAACTCCTCTCCCAAAACACATGATAATACTTTATATACTACGAACAAATAAAACATGAAAGCCGCATGCCATACTAAATTGCCTTTCAAAAACGGTCCTGAATTTTAGTTGACAAGTGTCACCCTCTCTTCAATACATCACAACCTATACCTAGAAACATTAAAAACTTAAACCGCCATTTAAAACTAGTTGTGATTGGTCCATCAAAGTTTTGATAGCCGAAATAATTATGCGCGATGTTAAGAAAAGCGCTATGTCTTGCCCATCTTGGCACAATTGAACAATTGGTTTTGGGGGCATTTTTGAGCTGGCGTTAGGTGTTCATGGTTATATATGGTCGCAGTTTATGTAGATTCATATATGACCAAAATATCGTGATTTAAATAATTATTCTCTGTTGACATATTGCGCACTAGTACTTCCACCTTATTATTATTTAGAGTGATATCATCTTACGTTATGATATGAGAACTATAAATAGTATCGTTTATAAGTGACTTTCTGGAATGTTCTCGATCAGGATTCAAAGGAGATTGCTTTGAGATGCGTAGGCGATACATATTTCCTTTATATCTCGATATATTAGTTGTAATGTTCATAGAATAATAGAATACGTAGGTACTAAGTGATTTCAGAGTGTTTGAAGAAAGTCGTAAGGTGCATTAACCCTTCGTAGAGTGGGGGATAGAACAGCGAATGCTCGTTTGGTCTGAATGCACCTTTAGATCAGTGCAGGGTCCGGAACCGTTATTTTCTCCATACAAAAAGAAACGGTTTTTTTTTCGTTCTTTAATTCTTCGGTACGTAAATTGTAAGTTATTGGAGTAATATAAAAATATGATATTGAAAATAACATAGCATATTAAGCAGTAGATAAAGTGCATAAAACATTTTAAAATATTGGGCTGTTTCGAGGTTTTTGTAAAATACCGGTCCCTGGATCAGTGTATGTTGCCAGTTATGATAGTACTAAAACGTGGTCGCTTAAAGGTGCGGTTAAACTAAAAGAGCATTCGCTATTCTAACCTCCCACTTTACGAAATTCGATCGGTACCTACACAAAACGTGATTGGTTGATTTTTTAGGACGGGGGCCACAAAACAGCGAATGCTCTTTTAGTTTAAACGCACCTTAAGGTGGATTTAGACCAAACGAGCGAATGCTCATTCTATCCCCCACTCTACGAAATTCGCGCGTTACACAAAACGTGATCGTCGAAATTCGTTGATTTCGTAGAGTGGGGGATAGAATGACCATTCGCTCGTTTGGTTTAAATCCACCTACAATGGGCCTCATAAGAAGGTTTAAAGTCATCCAAAAGGCTATGCTGGGAGTCTCTCTACGAGACTCCCAGCATAGCCATGAGAAATGAGACTATTTCTCAACATTAGAGTTAGATAATAAATATATACCTAGATACTTAACATTAATAATCATCATCATCATCATCATATCAGCCGAAAGACGTCCACTGCTGAACATAGGCCTCCCCCAAAGATTGCCACAATGATCGGTCCTGCGCCACCCGCATCCAGCGGACTCCTGCGACCTTCACCAGGTCATCGGTCCACCTTGTGGGGGGCCTACCCACGCTACGCCTTCCGGTACGTGGCCGCCACTCAAGAACCTTCCCGCCCCAACGGCCATCGGGTCTACGCGCAATGTGCCCCGCCCACTGCCACTTCAGTTTAGCGATTCGGAGAGCTATTTCGGTTACTTTGGTTCTGCTGCGGATGGTCTAATTAATAATGTAATGTTTAAATTATTAAATGTATTTTATATATTCAAATGCAATGTACAGTCAAGTACAAAAATAAGTATCGAAAGAATCCGTTCATAAATATGTTACGACGTTCTTATTACACAGAATTAGAGTGCACTGGGACATATTTTTGAACGTTTTTGTATACACCTTATTTTGTCTTCGACTGTATATTATTTAATGAATAAATAAATGAAATGAAATAAAATGAAATATCCGCAGCAGAACCAAAGTAACCAATATAGCTCTCCGAATCGCTAAACGTGCGTTTACTTTATATCCATCCCACTCGTACCGTATTGGCGCGAGCAAGCCGGATAGATAGTAAGCGCGCGTTAAACATTTACTGAAAAATTAAGACCACAAAAAAAAAACACGCAATCCTTGTCTAGGCAACATTACAAAGGTTTTAAATAACTGCTGTGGGGTCCATAATACCTCACCCGCACTGCACCGCACTTATTCACTAAGGAAACCGCCTTGCTATCAGCGCTGTGTCAGCGCTGCGGCAGCGTCGAGCCTAAAAATGGTATTCACTAATGTACTTTAAACGACACTAGTGCTCGGCGACGAATGCGGCGTGAGCTGGAACTACACCGCATCGAGAGTTACCGCCTACAGTTCGACTACGAGCTGTTCTACGTTATAGAATATCGTTTTTCGCAGCGCTGCGCTCGACGTCGAAGTGAAGGCTGTCTCGTCGTCGAGCTCGTTGACGAACGCAGCGTCGAATGTGTGAATAAGAGCATAGCTGTAAATGAGATTACATTCGGGCTGATTCGATCTCAACCGCACAAGATTAAAATTCACTACGATTTGTCCCGTAGTGAACGTGTTAATAACGCCATGGCAGGTCATGGTGCCGTGTGGTGACGGCAGTAAGAATACATTTGTCACCACCCCAACTCCTCTTTCGGGTGTCGTAAGATTCGACTAAGGGATTGAAGTGTCACTGACCATTATTTGATAAAAGATTGATGGGCAGCAGCGTCATTATAGTGGACACATTACTGCGATCGCCAATCCGCTTGCCCAGCGTGGCGATTATGGGTATTTTCCTCCTAATGCGTGGATACGCGTAGTTAACAGGAGAGGCCTACGTCCAGCAGTGGATTATCATAGGCTGATGATGATGATGATGATGAGGTCATGGTATGCACTGTTAAAAATTAGGGAATTTTACAGACGAAAAATTACAGAATTCTGTAAAATTACATCATTTTCACAGAAAAATTTGTAATTTCACATATTTTTCATCAATTTTACAAAAATAAATTTAAGATTGATGAAAAATATGTGAAATTACAAATTTTTCTGTGAAAATGATGTAATTTTACATTTTTTCGTCTGTAAAATTCCCTAATTTTTAACAGTGTGGCTATAGTAATCGTACCATGAGTTGGAAAGTAAAGGATATGGTAGATTTTACTCGATACGTAATGCACTCTATCGCGCTCGCTCTGACATATTGGAGCGAGCGCGATGGCCTGCTTTACGTATCGAGAAAAACCTAACGTTACCGATACTTGCAAAGTCATGGTAAGGCTACAGGATGCTTAGCCAAGTTGACAATCGCTAACGCTTAGAAGCGTATCGTAGTTTTAAGTCTCTGTCACTCTTGCATATTAGTGCGACAAAGACAGTTAGCTGCCTTTCGTTTACGATTGACGATTAAGCGTTAGCGATTGGCAACTTGGCTAAGCACCCAGGTCGTCTGACCATCTTGGACGGATGTCCCATGCTGCGTTTGCCAGTATGTGGTCTCCACTTGAGTACCTTCTTGCCCCAACGGCCATCGGTTCTTCGAAATATGTGCCCTGCCTATTGCCACTTGAGCTTGATTACCGGATATAGTATGTTTTATCTCATTTTTACTACATACCTAACCCAAGTAGGGTAGTAAAAATTAGTTTCATTGATTATTGAACACTGCGACCATTATAAACCGTGTTTTTATTGATTTCCGTTAAATTAAAGAGAAGCTTATTTAGGTCTAAAATCATCAATTTCTCTAAGAAACTACTGTCTTAACTCTTACTGTTATTGAGTTATTAAAAAAATACTTTTAATGACTAAACAAGAGTATTGCAACCTTTATTACATCCTAATGTTACTTATATATTTTGAAGTGTGCCGTCAGTCATCTGAGATCTTATTGTTAAGGTTCTCTCACACTTGCCATTACAATAATTTTGTATGGCACGAAACTAACACAAGCCGATATACCTATATAAGCAACTTCCATTAATGTCCCAAGTAACCTGTCCAATTTAACGGAAATCAATAAAAACACGGTGTATAACATAGAGAGAGATGTCTAACGCCAGCTCAAAAATGCTCCCAAAAACAATTGTTCAATTGTGCCAAGATGCACAGGACATAATAGCGCTTTTCTTAACACCGCGCATTTTTTGGCGCAACAACTTTGACACATGTTTTTGTTTATAGAAAAACTTTGATGGACCAATCACAAGTATTTTTAAATGGCAGTTTAAGTTGTTATAGGTTGATATTAAAATTCATTACTGCATTGAAGAGGGGGTGACACTTGTCAACTAAAATTCGAGTATGTATCTCGTTCGTCCCCAACTCCTCCTGCGGGTATCGTAGGAGTCGACTAGGGGATTGTCACTGACCATTCTACAAGATTGATGATGGGCAGCAGCGTCATCATAGTGGACACATTACTGCGATCGCCAATCCGCTGGCCCAGCGTGCCGATTATGGGCATTTGCCTCCTAATGCGTCTATACGCATAGTTAATAAGAGAGGCCTACGTCCAGCAATGGACTAACATAGGCTGATGATGATGATGATGATGATGATCTCGTTCACACGAATGACGCCTTTATAGGAGTGATAGAGACACACTTCCCTTCATTACCTTCTGACACTTAACTTATAGTAGGTAAGTCTAAACCAGGGTAAGAAACTAAATCATAAGC